>CAUZXS010000963.1:137500-147500 GCA_963585895.1 Sepioteuthis lessoniana
TATGAATGTAAAAGGGAGAAACATATTGGAATATTTTTTGTAGTTATGTATCATTTAGCTGTTCTTTTGTAGTTTCAAGCTTAAGTATATATATATATATATATATACTATATATATATATATATATATATAGTATATATATATATATATATATATACGTGTGCGTGTATGTATATATATATATATATATATATATATATATATATATATATATATATAGTATATATATATATATGAACTGATATATATTTACTTATGATTATTGTAGATAGATAGATAGATAGATAGATAGATAGATTTAAACAGTCTGAGGCACACACCACACACATATATAGTATACGCTGTATATGAACATATGAATAGAAAGAAAGAGAAAAGAGAAAGAAAGAAAAGAGAGAGAGAGAGAGAGAGAGAGAGAGAGAGAGCGATTTGAGATGTTATACAAATGTTCATGAAAATTTAACAAATTACACAATCTTTTTATCCCTCATATCATCAAGAGTTTTGAGTGTCTCACCGAATATTCAAAGCATCTTTCGAAATCACAAGACCAGAAAAAGAAAAAAAAGTATATTCTGTCGTGATATATTAATTAATTTTTCAGGAAACCATTCGTACCCGAAATACCCGAGAAATGTTTACACCCAACCATATATATATATATATATATATATTGGATATCTAACCTCACATTAAGTTTTAGTGATAGAGGTCGCTGTAGGAGAAAGCATGTCGAGTAACAAGTATAATTAAAAGACAAGGAAATAAAAGAGACACTTGACACTCCCTTTGACGATCAAAAGGCAGCGGTGGTGAGGAGACACTATGGTGGTGTAATGGTTAGCAAGCTCGACTAGCAAACCTACACGAGTGAGTTCGAGTCTCATTGGGTGCCCCTTTCATATGGCCTTGTGCCACATCTAAGCAAAAAAGCTTAGTAAATTTCCATATGTATATTAAAACATACAAAAAGCAGGAGACATGAAGTCTGTACGAGAGGCATCGGTATACTCTCATTTTAAAAAAATTCTTACTCAGATTCGATTCATAAAAAAACTAAAGTGACTAAAATGGATATATAAAACAGATTTTTAGGCTTTAAAAATACAGATTTCTTCATTTTTTCTTATATATATATATATATATATATATATATAATATATATATATATATATATATATATATAAAAAGTAAAAAGTAAAGTTGGCGACCATAGTCGAGGGTAACCCGAAGGCTCCCTTTTCGATAGCTACTACACCAATGTGTAGGGGGAGGGCGCTACTCCTTTCCTGGATTGCTCTACTTTACCCTTGATCTGTACCTTATAATGCTGAGTGCTAAGCAAGGAAGCATCAAGTACCATTTTTTGAGTCTTTGGTATGACTCGACCTGGGATTGAACCAGGTCTCCCAGGCCATTGGCGAACAGTGCTACTTGTATAAGATATTCCCCCGTTTGTATGAATCTCTGTGTCTGTGCGCGTTTGTGTATGGATTTCTCTTGTAAAAAAAAGGTGGTGTTTTCTCGCTCTCGATAATTTCAAGCGCCTCAAGACATCGTTCCTATTTGTACATTTCTTTTAGTCTTCATAAAAATTGCCCCCTGTTCAAACACATGACTTATGACATACACTCACAGAATAAACATGGACACACGACACGAAAACGTATGTCTTGAATACATATACATATTTAATCAATATATATATATATATATATATATATATATATATATACTATATATCGATGAGGTCAGATATGAATATGGCATTTAATATCGTGAAGTGTGCTTTTGTTCTGCAAGTTAACGGTTTCTTGCGTCGATGATAATTATATTTTATTGTTATATAATCAATGAATCAATTAATCAGATCTATCTATCTATCTATCTATCTATCTATCGATAGATAAATAGGAGGTGCCAGTGGTGTACTGGTTATTGTCGTAGGAAATGGACACAGCGACACGAGTTCAAATCCTGGATGAGACTGACTGTATTATTGTAGTAATACCCTTGGGAAAAGTATGAATCCAATTATTCTCCCTCCAGCTATGGGTAAAATAGTAGGGCTGACTAGGTTTTTCTGTCTTGGTGAGGCAACTAGTCTAGGAGAAGGAAAACTCAATTCAAACCTGTTAAACTCCACTTAAAAAAATTGATCTTGTGTCATATCCTGCTCGAGTGGAAGGACTGGTAAATACATATATATAATATATATATATATATATATATATATATATATATATATATATATGTGTGTGTGAGTGTTGTGTGAGCAGAAGATATCAGCTATATATATATATATATATATATAATTCCTAACGATCTGGTCGGAAGATCGCTATAAGCGTGAAACTGCGAGTTACCATTGATTTTTGTACTAACATTGTTTATAATTACTTCTATACGCTCCATTCATGATATAGAACACACACCCCTCACAAAAATCATAAACATTGTACAAAACAAATATATGTGCACGTGCGTGTGTGAGTATAGATATGCATATGTACATCCATCTACTCACACACATCAATATATATATATATATATATATATATATATATATATATAATATATATATATATATGCACGCGCACGCACGCACGTGTGTGTGTGTGTGTGTGTGTGTGTGTTTAGGTGCTATTGTGTATAAGAAACTAAGTCGATATCCTAATAATAAATTAACAATCTAATAATAGATATCTATTCTGCTCCAAAAGTTTTTTTAATTCACTTAATTCGATGATCCATATTAATCACACGGTATGGAGAATAATAATAATAATAATAATAATAACAATAATAATAATAATAATAATGTGAAAAGAAGGATAAATACCTCAACCTTGCTAGGGAATTGAAAAAAACTGTGGAACATGCAGATGACAATTATACCAATTGTAATTGGTGCGTTTGGAACAGTAACTAAAGGATTACCTAAGGGACAGGAAGACTTTGAAGTTGGCGGACGAGTGGAGATCATCCAAACGACAACATTATTGAGAACGGCCAGAATACTAAGAAGAGTCCTAGAGACTTGAGGAGACTTGCTGTCACTCAGACTCCAGTGAAAAAACATCGGCTAACCCTGATGTGAAAAGCTCTAATGAGTGAATAATAATAATAATAATAATAATAATTCGTCCGAGAAAATGAACCCATAAAATTCCCTGGGATTTTGAGATACAAACGGATCATTCTCTCCCAGCTAGAAGGTCAGACTTGCGGATTTGAAAAATGAAAGAAAGCGGAAAGATCCTATTTACCCAACCCCTCTGCTCGTGCAGGATATGACAATAATTGGATTCATACCTTTCCCAAGGGTATTAGTGCTATGTGAATGCGATCAGTCAGGATTTGAACTCGTGTCGCCGTGTCCATATCCTGCGACGATAACCATTACACCACGGGCACCTCCTAATGAAATGAAAGAAATCGGAAAGATAGGATGATACTCGGCCCTTGCTAGAGGAGATGAAAAAGCTTTGAAACATGAAGGGGGCGGTGATATTAATAACAGTCTACCTGTTAGGAATATTCTGCAATGGTTTGGAAAAGAGTCTGGCAAAAGGAGAATTAGGTGAAGAATAGAGACCATGCAGATTCCAACACTGTTTAAATCGGTTAGAATTCCCGAAAAGAGTCCAAGAGACTTGAGGAGACTTGCTGTCACTCAAACTCCAGTCGAAGCTCATCGGTTAACGCTGGTCTGAAAAACTCCCAAAGGAATAATAATAATAATAATAATAATAATAATATGTATGTGCATGTATTTATGTGCAAATGTGTGTGAGTGTGATTTAAGTATAAAAATCTGTATTATTTCTTATTATTCCTTTAATAAAATAAAGAATTTATGGTTTCATCATTGTTTATTTACAATAATACTCATTTTGATTCTGTCATAATTGAAGTAACCTATGAAAGGAAAAAAAATAGAGCCACCTTATGCATCCCTTTTTAATCAAGAATAAGCATCAATATCTTGAAAATAGGGAATTTTTGCACAAAAACTCAAATATAGAATATTTTCCCAAATAAACTATTTTTGGTACAGATTATTTCATGCTTGCAAGTATCTATATTTTATTGAATTACAATTTAAAATTAAAAAATAGATATGAATTGTATTCCAGTTAAATAACCATTATTTAATCGTATATCAGTAAAATCTATCTATCTATCTATCTATCTATCTATCTATCTATCTATCTATATATATATAGATAGATAGATAGATATTGGCGTGAGTTTTAACAAAAGCAAAAAAAGTAATATTGATTAGTGCAATAATCATAACATCTTTTTGTAGTGTAGCAATAAAAATTTATGACGATGTTGTTTTGTAAAGTAAATTGTTAAAAAAATGCACTGTATTTTATCTCCTGATGATGGCCTCAGGCTGAAAACAATTAGAGAAATAATAAAAGTAATGTTATTCCCGATTCTTTTAATTTTGTTCCTATTTTAATCAAATTAATGCATTATGCTACCTATATATGTTCTATGCTATATATATATATATATATATATATATATATATATATATATATATATATATATATATATATTAAATAATAGCCCTTACGGTAAAAAAAAAAACCCGGCAAGTGATTTGAAGATGAAAATATACAACAAATCACTGTTAAGGGGAAAAATATATAGTGGAAAAAAAAGAAAGGGGCAAAACTTGTCATACCAATTGAAAAAATCAAAAGACGCAATTGGTTGGTCAAAAGAAAAAAACACCGTTCGGGCTGCTAACCTACAATGCAAAAAGTGCTCAATACTAAGTAGAGCAAAATAGTATCAATTGATAATATATACATATATATATATACACGATATTTTCATCTATAAAATAGTATAAAGCACGATGCAAACTCAGAGATTTGAGTTTCTATCCGAGTTTATTCTATCTTGTAGTTAAGAATATTTTGAAATTGCTCTATATTTCTATGCATAAAACAGTATTTTACAGATTAAAAATGCTTTTAGAGTTATGTTCTCATCTTAACTCTCTTTCTCTCTCTCTCTATCTATCTATCTATCTATCTATCTATCTATCTATCTATCTATCTCTTTCTTTCTTTCTTTCTTTCTTTCTTTCTTCCAACCTCTCTCTCTCTCTCTCTCTCTCTCTTTCTCTCTCTCTCTCTACCAACACACACATATATACAAATATAGATAATGATTTTTATTCGGCTTATTTAAGAATTTAAATCTGAGTCATACAAAAAATTGTGCATATATATATATATATATATATAAATTGTACATATATATATATATATATGTATATATATATATACACACACACATATATATATGTGTGTGTGTGTGTGTGTGTGTGTGTATGTGTGTGTGTGTGTGTGTGTGTGGTTAGGCTGTTGTCTTTTATTTAAGCATGTTTGATTTAATAATAAAGACACATTTTGTCTATATAATTTTATTAAGATCCCTTCAAGTTTCCTGATAAGTGTCTTACCAAAATTGTCCCGAGCGCTTTCAGACCTTTCAAAGGCTATCATTAGGGGTTGCTTGCATGTATAAAAAGTTTTTTTTTTAAGAGTTTTGAAAGTTTTCAGGTTTTTTGTAAGATAACAAAATTACGTAAACGCAGAGTTGGATAAAACTGAGAAGTTGATGAATTTAAAAACAGAACGCTATCAACGGAAAGAGAATATTATCAAGAAATATGGAATATATATATATATATATATATATATATATATATATATATATATATATATATATATATATATATATATATATATATATATATATATGTAAGCGGTTCCCTAAAATATATATATATATATATATATATATGAAAAAGCTCTAAGCCTCACGCAGATTTTAGATTCGTAGCATACTTCTTATTTTTGTATGGGCCTCTCCTGGACAGAAATTTAGACAAAAATTTCAATTAGTTTTTCCTTGAAGCGGTAGTGGATTGCAACAGTAAAAATGTTCGGCATCGGCTCTTCTTTCGGAGTGAGGCTAAGAACTTTTCGAATAACCCTCGTAATTCTATATACAAGGTGATTGAAAAATAACTCCCTATTTTGAAATTTTTATAATATATTTCTCGTAAAATTCTTACAAAAGAAGTAAATTATTAGAATTAATTTTCAATTCTAATTTGATTAAATATTTGTACATAGGATCATATTCTAATTAAGTGTTATTTTTATTATATCATATTATCATATTTATTGTTTAAATTGAACATTAATATTACAATTAATATTATAAGCAAAAATTGATATTATCAGTTATCTATTAATTAAGTCTAGAGCATTAAAACTCCCATGCAAAGAAAATTAAATTTGTTTTTAAAATAAACTATTTAGAATTTTGCGAAAGGTGTACTTTATTAATTGTATGATATTCACAATTTTGTTGTCTTTTTTAATGGCCAATATTGTATGTATTTCCCATGGGATTAGCACCATATTAAAGAGGGAAATTCCCACGGCGTAATGGCTAAAGTGCTAGACTGTGTCCCAGATGTAAGCGAGTTCGATCTCCAGTCGAGCTCTTAGTTTCACTTTCGGACCAATACCCTCGGAAAAAATATAAACCCCTTAAATAGTTTTCTAGGAGGATGTATTTGGCATTAAATACCCCACGGAGATTGATGTGCAATTAAACAAAAAGTCGTAACCGAAATCGTCAGAAAAACCACATATCGTAACTAATTGATTCGTGCTTTCACGATTATCAGAGGCAATACAACGCAATGAAGAATTACAAGAAGAAACAAATGAATTGTAGGAAAAGTCGAACCATATTTCCATAACAGAAGATCTGAGGAATCTGTAGAACAAAAGACAAAACAAAGATTTATCCGAAAAAATTCATTGTGTATTGTAATATGTTAAAAGAATTCTTTAAATTTTCAAGGTTAAATAGAATCTTTTCTTTATTTTTTCTATGTTATTTCATTTGTTTTCATTTTTGTTTATTTGCATTTTTATTTTTACTTGTTTGTTTTGTTTCATTTTTGTTTTTTTATTGCATTTTATTTACATTTTTTTTTAAATTATATTTTATTTTAATTTTTAAAAATTTTGTTTTTTGTTTCTTTATTTTCATTTTTATATCGAATTTTATTTCCTTTCATTTTTCATTTTTCACTTTAATTTTTATTTTTTATATCATTTTTATTTTCATTTAATTTTCTTTATTTTATTTTATTTTATGTTTTATTTTAACTTTATTTTGTCATTCTTATTTATATTTTTATTTTTATTGTATTTTATTTTTATTTTCTTTTCATTTTGTCTTTTTCTTTTCATTTTTAATTTAATTTTATTTTATTTCCTTTTATTTTAATTTCTGTTTTGTTTTATTTTCTTTTGTTTTATTTTCCTTTGTTTGATATTATTTTGTTTTATTTTCTTTTGTTTTATTTTCTTTTGTTTAATATTATTTTGTCCCCTTTTATCTTATTTCATTTTCATGTTAAATTTTCTTTTTTCTTCGTTTCATTTACATTATTCTAATCTTAATTTTTTAAATTTAATTTTAATTTATTTTTCTTTTCGATTTTCTTTTGTTCTATTTTTATTTTTTAAATCTTACTTTTATTTTCATTTTATTTTCCTATTTGCCAAAAGTTTTTTCCTGTTCATTTTGTCCAAAATTTTCAAATTTTGACTTATTTAATTTTGAATAATTCTAAATATTTAATGAACAGTTCCAAATTTATTTCCAATCAATTGAGCCATCATAGTGTGGGAAAGTAGTGTAGTTTGATTGGTTCGGCTTGGTTTGGTTTGGTTTTATGGCATATCAACCATTGAAGGTTATTTTATGCCAAATCTTCTTTATGCATATTTTTTTTCATCATACAACGTGTGAAAGCACGTGTGATACCATGTCCTCATCAGCCGCCAACCAGGGGTGATAACACAGTTTCGGTAGCTCAAGGCGGTATTGCCACTCCTGGCGCTACCAAGCAGCTTTTGCCACCGGACAGGGTATCAAGAGAATTATATATATATATATATATATACACACGCCAGATCAATTAAGAGCAGAGACTACATTGGACGTTAATCTTCATTTTCAGAGTGCAGTTTGTGATTTAAAAAAAAAAAAAAAAAAAAAAACGCGTTTACTTTCGGCGGTTGATGTTATTACGCGCTTACAGTAACCGTTTCTTACGTAATCACACGGGAAAGGTGGTTCCGCGTGTATTTCCTTCATGCTGAAAACTTCTCTCTTTCGACCGAATCCAACTAGATGCGTATCGCGCCGTGGTCTGAAGACGATTTGAGGCAACTTTCAAACTGCGGCCAGTGATTCCTATTTTTGAAAGAAACGAAATGACTGAGTGTCCTATAAAACCACGACAACCAACCTCAATAAGAATCACATGGTATATCCAACCCTTTTCCACGCAGTCGGCACGCAATATCTCGTTGCGTATATATTAAATATGTATGATTCATTAACACATTTTGTAGATAACGTTTTTAGATAAACCTAAACTCGTTCTTTTATCCACAGTTAAGTTGTTGAAAGTATTTTTATGTATAAATAACAATTCATTTAAACACTTGTCATTTGCTTACCTACAGTTAAATGTAAAAACAGTTCTATTTCAAACAATTCAATTTGGCATAAGTCATTTTTTTTTGCACTAAGTTTACATGTCAGTTCTATTTGACTCATAGACAGGATCCTTTCTGATGCTACCAGGCCAGAGTGGACCATGGAATGATAGCAATGAAGGGGTACTCCACATTTTCCAAAGCTTCAGCTTTACTGGAGCCTGACCCTCAGATTGTTTAGTGTCATATCTAGGACACTTGTTGTTGGTGGAAGGTCTTAACCCTCTGTAGAGATACAGTAGGTGTATTCTACAGCCCCAGCCGACTGGGTTGGAAAGTAATGTAGCAAAAACATAATTCCGTGCCTGCTTTTGAGATTAATTCAGATCTTTTATTTAAAGACTTTGCAGGTTTGTAGATGAGATGATAACTTCTTTTCTCCTGAAAGCAAAAGATATATCGCTTTGAGAGTTTGTAAAAACATCACCATCATCATCATCATCATCATCATCATCAAGTCACGTTAAGAACTGAGATGCCCTTGATTATCTCTCCCTCTCTGTCTCTCTCTGTCTCTCTCCCCATCTCCATTCCTATCATCCATCGCTCCTGGCCAGTCTTCTAGGCTGCATTCAGTGTCTGCTCAGAGCAGATAAAAATTTTTGCAGGACAGCCTACACTGACACCTTCCATGCGCCGGAGTCCATAAAAGTACATCACTTATAAGTGTGTCCTTGCTTTTCTAGTTCTTCAGCATATATTCATATATATGTGTGTGTGTGTGTGTGTGTGTGTGTGTTTGTGTGTGTGTGTGTTACATATATATATATATATATATAAGTATCATACAAGGGTTTGACAAAATAACGGAAACACCAAGAATATCTGTGTCATTATTTTGAAACTCCTATAAAACCATCAAACGTTTGTTATATTTATGATTTTTAATTCATTATTAATTTTTCTCGTCTTATTTACTAAAATTGTTGTTTTTGACAGAAGAAATAAATCAACATTCATTAAAATGGCGGATCTATCAGAATTTTAAAAAGATCAACTTGTTGGTGCTCATATGACAGGCGCTAGTGTAATAAAAACCACTGAATTGTTTGGTGTAGCAAGGAGTACAACCTCGAAAGTATTGATAGTATTTGAAAAAGAAGGAAAAACCTCCTCACTGAAGCAAAAGTGAAAGCTGTCTGATACGGACCGTCGGACTCTTATACGGATTGTTAGGAAAAATCACAAGAATGCAACTCCAAAAATTACAGCAGAGCTTAATGACCATCTCGAGAACCCGGTTTCCTCAAAAACTGTAAGAAGGGGGTTGCACAAACCCGGATTTCCCAGAAATCAGAAAACCATATTAAAATAAATTTGTTTAAACTTTCCAGGTGTTTCCATTATTTTGTCCGACCCTGAATGTATTTTGG
>CAUZXS010000964.1:0-17500 GCA_963585895.1 Sepioteuthis lessoniana
ATTCCAAAAACTCGAAAAATGGTACTTGTTGCCTCTTTACTTAACACTCAGCGTTATAAGGTACGGATCAAGGGTAAAGTGGAACAAACCAGTGTAGTAGCTATCGAAAAGAGAGCCTTCGGGTAGCCCTCGACTATGGTCGCTAACATTACTTACATGCTTACATCTATTTCTATCTAATACTAATTAGTTTCAGAAAGATCAATTTGACCCATAGATGAGACCCTAACTGATACTATAACTGGAGATACTAGTGGGCCTGGGAGTAAAAGCAATGAAGAGATGACCCCCAAGAAATGAGATTTTGAAATGAATCTAAACTTGAAATGTAATCGCAGTTCCTCCTTGCCCATCATTTAAGGATAAAAAGGTAATATTGATTCATCTCCAGCCGGTGGAGGAGAGAATTTATGTTTTGAGCTCTGAAGTGTTTGGTGTTATTCCTTCTGATTTACTCTGAGCTTAAGTGGTAGTAACTGTTAGGGTCCCAATCTGTGTGTCAAACAGAGCAGGTTGAAAATTTTTAGAATCAGTATAGGATAGGAAGACGTAAAACTGTGTGAAAATAAATTATTATTTATATCAAATTGAAATTGTTACTTGAAATCATATAATTGTGTATAAATTGGTAGTATTAGATTGGAATACTTGAGCTCATGTTAATATCTGCAAAAATTATAATTATAAAAAGTGAATAAAATAAGCTGGATCGGGCGCCTCGATTGGTGTAATGGTTAGCAAGCTAGACTCGCAAACCTTTACGAGTGAGTTCGAGTCACAGATTACCCTCTTTCCCCAGAGCTCAAGAATAGGGGCCTCACTTGGTAATATTTACCAACCCCTCCGCTCGGGCAGGATATGACACAAGGTCAATTTTTAAGCGGAGTTTAACAGGTTTCAATTCAGAGTTTTCCTTCTCCTAGACTAGTTGCCTAACCAAGGCTGAAGAACATAGTCTGTCCTACTATTTACCCATAGCTGGAAGGAGAATAACTGGATTCATACCTTCCCCAAGGGTATTAGTGTTATATGAAATGCAATCAGTCACGTCCAGGATTTGAACTCGTGTCGCCGTGTCCATTTCCTACGACGATAATGACTACACCACTTGCACCGCCACTTGGTAAAGTTTAATTGCATGCTCAGAACATCTAAGAATTGAGAAACCCTAAAATGGTTATTAAACTCTTCTTGTTGACCCGTACACTTTGGCACCTCTGTTAGTCGAGCAAACTTATACCAGTGGGTTTGAGTCTCATTGGGTACTCCATTTATACGGCCTTGTACCACATTGAAGCAAAGAGGTTCTCAAATTACTAATGACACGGATACTAAAAGCACACGAGTATGGTCTCTCCCTCAGTGTGACATAAACCAAATCACGAGAACGTAAGTATACATGTATGTTACAACAGTGTTAATATAGAGAGACAAAAAAAAAAGAATAAGAAGTCTGAATTGCTCATAGAAAATACATTGTAACTTACAAAGCACCATGTTCATAGAAGTTGGGAATTTGTGTTGCCCGATTTCTTCAAATCAATATACGAGATTTTTACTGTTTGTCCGACCTCTCGAGTCTAGGGAGTGAGCGTGAGTTACTATTTAGTGATAAAGTAGCTTTCGCTTTCTTTGTTTAATGGTATATAAACCTTTGAATAAACCTGTTAAATTCCGCTTAAAAAATTGACCTTGTGTCATATCCTGCCCGAGCGGAGGGGTTGGGTAAATAGGATAAACCTTTGTAGGTTATTTAAAGCCAAAGCCAAAGCCATCCTTCTAGAAGAAGAGCAGTGATGGTATTTTAACCACAGCTGGGGGGATAAGGGGGTTCATACCTTTCCCAAGGGTATTTGTCCGAAAGTGAACGTAATAGCACGACTGGAGTTCGAACTCGCTTATTACGATTCCCAAGTCCAGCACTTTAACCATTACACCACGAGGAGAGGAACCCCCACCGCCCGTGATAAAGTAGGTAACTTCTATCATTTTTATTTAATAAAGAAAGATTATGTGGAGTAAAAATACATTTGTGAGTTTCGCTCCGAAAGTAATGTCACCTATTTTTATTTCAGGGAATTTAAAATCACTAGAATAAAGACAACATCAGTTTTTTTTACGAGCACAATCTCTTCTTCATTTGTTTGCTTAGTTTCATCGTTGTTGTTTTTTATTTTTTGGTTTAATGGCATATCAACCCTTGATGGTTATTTTATGTCAAATCCTGTTTATACAAATATTATATAACATTTTTAAGTGAATTGTTTATTGGTAACATAATTTTTTAAGCAAGCCAGAGCTCATTTGCTAGCACTACATTAAATGTTTTCAACTATTGCGATTTATCATTTTCGCACAGTTAAGTTAAATGGTTTCAAGAATTGTAATCAAACACTTATAATTTTATTTGCACACAGTTAAATGTGTAATATAATGGCCGAGGGATTTCGTTTTATATATCTCGCCTTTGGGTTTAGTTAGGCTGAGAATCTTTCGGCTCAGCACATGGGTTAGTTAGGTGCAAACTTGAGCGCAAGTGTTAACGTATGCGCGGGGAGGATGTGTCGTTCACAGATGTCAAAATAAAAATCCCAGATAGAAAATTGTGACCAGAGACGTGAATGAGGTCATGCACCGGAAGCGCGCACAGGGGATTTGGGGGATTTTGAAGAAAGTCAGTTAGTTGAGTCTTGCGGTCCGATGAAGAAGGGTGACTTTCGCTAGCTCACAGTGGCCTTGTGTTGGGGGTATGGGGGTGCAGATGGAAAAGCCAGCATAAAGATATTTTGCCCCTCTCTCCTTATTTTGTTAAAAACCTTTAAACTCAAAGGTAATAAAAAGTTTCGTACCTGAACTGAGAAGTCGTAAGTGTTTTTCGCGTTTCGGGATTCCTCTGTTCTATGTATATATGCTATGAACATTCTATGTAAGTAAAGTTAGCGACCATAGTCGAGGGTGACCCGAAGGCTCCCTTTTCGATAGCTACTACACCAAGGTGTAGGGGAGGGCGCTACTCCATTCCCTGGATTGCTCCACTTCACCCTTGAACCGTACCTTATAATGCTGAGTGTTAAGCAAGGTGGTATCAAGTTCCATTTTTAAAGTCTTTGGTATGACTCGACCTGGGATTGAACCAAGGTCTCCCGGGCCATTGGCGAACACTCTAACCGCTGGGCCATTCACATATTCATGTATGGCGATTTTACAAATGCTTTTAAGCATTGCCCTCTTCATTAATAATTCAGTTTAATGCTAATCATTTGTTTGCACACAGTTAAATGATTTTAAGTATAATTTTAAGTATAATTAATGATTAAACTGGCCCTTGACTATGGTAGCTAACTTTACTTTTACTTTATTTCAAACATAGACCGGACCCTAAAAGATACAACCACTCCGGTTCAGAGTGGACAAAGGAGTAATGGCAATGAAGGATTGCTCCATATTCCTCAAAGCTCGTGTTCGTTAATAGTGATAATATTCAACCAATGGTGGTGACAATATGAAAAATAACATTTTGTCGCTGAAAACTTGCCCAATCCAAAGTTGGTATTTTTTTTTTTTTTTTTGTTGCTCTGCGTTACTGTGATAGGTTCCGAGGAAATAGTAGGCTGCAGTTTTGTTGCGAAACTGTATTTTAAATTTTAAAATAGCGGATGATCGGAACGACAAATGATAGCTTAACAACCAAGATGAACAAGAGGAAAATCACTTTTGTCGCGTTTCTCGTAGATAATTCAAGCAGGAAACAAATCACTTCTGCTGTTGCTCCTGTGTTCCAAGAAGAATCGCATTAGTTATTTCTGTCTCGAAGACCTACAAAAGAGAAAGGATTTCGTTTATAAAGTAATGTGTTAACATGCTACCTAGAGAAGAAAAATCAAACAGTTATCAATATTTTACCATAAAAATAAGTAAGTAAAAAGTAAAGTTGTCTCCCTTTAGTCGAGGGCGACCCGAAGGCTCCCTTTTCAATAGCTACTACACCGAGGTGTAGGGAAGGGCGCTAATTCTTTTCCCTGGATTGCTCCACTTTATCCTTGATCCTTACCTTATATTTCTGAGTGTTAAGCAAGGAGGTATCAAGTACCATTTTTAAAGTCTTTGGTATGACTCGACCTGGGATTGACCAAAGTCTCCCGGGCCAATACCGCCAAGACTTTAGAAATATCATTTTATTGATTGATTTTAATGGCATTTCAAAGAATCTAAGGTTATTTTATGCCTTGGAGTTTGGGAATCCCCTTCGTTACGCGTTCATATTTACATTTTTTGTGTAGTTGTTTCTTAAAAGTTATCTTTTTATTCACACAGTCCTCTTGGATTCAAATAATTTTGAAACAGATCTACTCGACCTATACATAGGACTTCAGTTTAGAGTGGACTTGGGAGTAATGCAATTAAGGGCACTCCACACTCTCCAGATCTTCAGAACTGGAATACCACCATGAAATTCAGATTTGTGACATACCCAGGACACCACCTCTTTGATGTGTGTTTGTTGGGGGTTCTTAACCTTATACTGAGGACACAGTCTACATATTCTAAGCCTCAACGACTGGATAAACTTTTAGTAGTAATTTACAAAGCTTTTTGCTTCGATGTGGCAGAAGATCGAATGAATGGGGCACCCAATGAGACTTGTGAAGGTTTACTAGTTTAGCTTGCTAACCATTACACCACCGGATGTGCCCAATTTTTTAAAGTAGTTTGCATAATTCATTGAGTTACTTGTTATAGAAAATTTATAATAAACTTTCTTTTTTTTTTTACAAAAACTAACGAAGATCTATAATTTCAAAATAACTACCGAGGACCTCTTCACATTGATGAGCAAATTTAAGACGAAGAGCAAGCACCTATATACAACAGCTCTGTGCTGATACAGGGTATAGCCTTGAAGACCTTCCGGGAGCAATGAACGATAGAGACGGGTGGCGAGAGAAGGTCCGGGAAATCCGTGCAGGCAGCGCGACATGATGATGATGATGATGATGATGGCCGTATTTGACGGAATATAAAACACACTTTTTCTACTTAAAATATCTTTTTAAATTCCCCTGCGTCTTATATGACATATGTAGTTTTAAAATTCGTGAAGATCGGTCGAAATTAGCTACCTGGCAACTCCTATTAGCTTAGACTTTAGAGTAACTTTCCGATAACTATTGTCATTATTTAAAAGGCTATCATGCAAATTAAAAGTGTTATCATTGATAATATTCATTATATTATTTTCATCACGTTTAATATTTGTACTTTGTATTTTTCTTGATCTGAAATTGGGGTTCGTCTCAAACTCCTGTGTGTCTTATAACGCCGTCAAATACGGTAACCAGAAAAATTTTATTCATTATTTTTACCTTTGTTAAATCAAACAAACTTTAAATGTAGTTTTAGAGCTACAACATCGCACCGAAATAAGTATGCACCTTACAATTTTTAACAAAGAATTTAATTTTCTTTTAGACGAAAGCTTCCAGAATTTCATTATTTTTATTTTTACATCGTGCCTCAAAAACTAGCATCATTAAGTTCGTTTTGGGTGGTTATTTGGTTTAACGACATATCAACCATTGATGGTTATTTGATGCCAAATCCTGTTTATTCATATATCCTATATAATTTTTTGAGAAATAATTTGGAGGTAACATTATTTTTTAAACGAGCCAGTGCTTCTTGGTTTGTACCCGGTTTAATAGTTTCAAGTATTGCTATTTGTTGTTTGCACACAGTTAAATGGGTCCAAGTATTGATATCTATTGTTTGTATACAATTAAATAGTTCCAACACTATTGCTATTTATTGTTTGCATATAGTTAAATAGTAACAAGCATTGCTATCTAACCCGTAGATGAAATCCTAACAGGTATAACCAATCCAGGACAGAGAGGAGCCGGGAGTAATATCAACGAAGGGGAACTCTGCATTCCTTTAAGCTCTTGAACTGATGCCTCCCCACCAGTTCGTATAGAGTCATATCAGGATATTCATTAAGACGGGTCTGACAACAATGTATTCTACAACCTCACCAGCGGAATTTGCTTATTAAGTTGGTTCGGCTGTTTAGTTTTACAGCAAATTCATATTGGATTATTAATATCAAAGCCAGTCTCTTTTTTGCAAGCAAGTATATTGCTCCTGGTAATCATTCGTAAGCGATTACAGCTTCGGGTAACAATTACAAATAGATATAAGTTAAGTAAAGTTAGCGACCATAGTCGAGGGTGACCCGAAGGCTCCCTTTTCGATAGCTACTACACCAAGGTGTAGGGGAGGGCGCTACTCCATTCCCAGGATTGCTCCACTTTACCCTTGAACCGTACCTTATAATGCTGAGTGTTAAGCAAGGTGGTATCAAGTTCCATTTTTAAAGTCTTTGGTATGACTCGACCTGGGATTGAACCCAGGTCTCCCGGGCCATTGGCGACTGTAGAATTTGGTGTTAAAGAATACCTAATAACACTCGTTTTGATTGTAAAATGTTTCACTTATTGAACAGGTCCTGGAAGCAACATCCAACAAGGCACCAACTATACGGTCACCTATCACGAAAACTATCCAAGCTAGACGAACCATACATGCCGGACACTGCTGGAGAAGCAAGGACGAGCTCGTAAGTGATGTACTCCTGTGGACCCCCGCATATGGCCAATCAAAAGCAAGACGACCAGCTCGAACATACATACAGCAGCTATGTGATGATATGGGATGTAACCCTGAAGACCTGCCAGAGGCGATGAATGATAGGGAGACGTGGAGAGAGAGGGTCAGGGATATCCGTGCTAGCCGCACGACATGATGATGATGATGATCTTTGGTTTAAAACAAAATTAACTTTTTATGAAAGATTGTTCCAGATGTGATTTAATATCAATGACCCAGTAAGACAACAAAACCCTTTTAGACGATGAATATAATGATATAGATTATATACTAACTACACTTTTTCCTAACGCCGGCTCTTTAGCCAAAAGGGTAGAGTGTTCGCCAATGGTCTGGGAGACCTGGGTTTATCAAGGGTAAATTGGAGCAATCCCAGGAAAGGAGTAGCGCCCTTCCCTACGCCTCGGTGTAGTAGCTATTGAAAAGGGAGCCTTCTAGTCACCCTCGACTAAAGGGAGACAACTTTACTTACTTTACTACACTTTTTCCTAGTTATTATCCGGGTCATTTCTGGATTCTCCTGACGGTCACCTGACCTACCCACCTATTTTCATTTTACTAATGAGCTGCTGCTAGTCCAACCGAAATCCGTTGTAAAATCCGATGTAAAAACCGCCAAATGAATAAGGCATGTTTAATCAAAGAGCCTATATGGAAGCTGTATATAGTTAAGGTCGATCCAGTAGTAAATATGACTGAGTGAGTGTTGTTATATTTGGTTAGAAAGCTTTGACACTCAAAATTCAAAGCTAATTAACAGGTCAGCAATAATCAGTCAATGAGAATCGAACTCAAAAAACAATAATTTGCCTGAGTAGAACGCTGAGCACCCTGAAATGTTATTTACTGAGCTTAGATTAATTTATCACAAGGTCAGAAGTAGGAAACACACAGTGACAAACGAATTAACTCTGGTCCACGTGTCTGGTACAGTGCTCATTATAACACAAGAAACGCCCAACTATGAATTGTTTTCACTCCGAAAACAAAAGTTAAGCAACTTCGAATCTGATCGTGTGCTGAGGTGGGTGACCATTTATAGGCATAAAATGAGATACAGCTATGAAATTATCATATTATACAGGCGATATTTAACCCAGAAAAAACCCCAGCAGGAAATGAGATTTTGAAATGAATCTAAACTTGAAATGTAATCGCAGTTCCTCTTTACCCATCATTTAAGGATAAAAGGGTAATATTGATTCACCTCCTGCAGTTGGAGGAGAGGTTTCTGTTCTTGAGCTCTGAAGTGTTTGGTGTTATTCCTTCTGATTTACTCTGAGCTTAAGTGGTAGTGACTGTTAGGGCCCCAATCTGTGTATCAAACAGAGGAGGTTGAAAAATTTTAGAATCAGTATTGGATAGGAAGACGTAAAACTGTGTGAAAATAAATGATTATTTATATCAAATTGAAATTGTTACTTGAAATATAATTGTGTATAAATTGTTAGAATTTGATTGAAATACTTGAGCTCATATTAATATATGCTAAAATTATTATTTTTAAAAGCGAATAAAATAAGTTGGATTGGGTGCCTTGATTAGTGTAATGGTTAGCAAGCTACACTGGCCAACGAGTTAGTTCGATTCACAATTGGTGCTCAATTCAACGGCCTTGTGTCACATCTAAGGAAAGTGCTTAATAAATTACTAAAAAAAAGCGATATTAGAATGAAACAATGACATAAATATGATTGTCATTAAATATTTACAAATCCATCAAATTTCGGCATTAAATAACGCATAAAGGTTGGTATGATGTTAAATAAACCAAACTATTGATATAAACAGAATTTGATGGATAGATATTAACATAATGTGATAGATAGATAGATTGATAGATAGATAGATGAGACGTTAATATATTTAGAGATAGGAGGTGCCCGTGGTGTAATGGTTATCGTCGTAGAAAATGGACACGGTGACACGAGTTCAAATCCTGGACGAGACTAGTTGCATTTCACATAGCACTAATATACTTGGGAAAGGTATGAATTCAATTATTCTCCCTCCAGCTATGGGTAAATAGTAGGAGAGACTAGGTTCTTCAGCCTTGGTGGGGCAACTAGTCTAGGAGAAGGGAAACTCTGAATTGAAACCTGTTAAACTCCGCTTAAAAATTGACCTTGTGTCATATCCTGCCCTATGAGGGGTTGGTAAATATGAATATATTTAGAGATAGCAGAGGGCGACAGGGAGACAGACAAACAGATAGAGCTACTGATGAATAAATAAAAACGATAGATAGATAGATAGATAGATAGATAGATAGGAAAGTTGGAAAGATCTCAGTCCGATCAAAAAAAAAAAACAGATAGAGCTACAGATGAATAAATAAAAACTGTAGATAGATAGATAGATAGATAGATAGGAAAGTTGGAAAGATCTCAGTCCGATCAAAAAGAGAATGAAATCGAGCTATATTCTTCCTGTAGTTCAATCCATTTGGCACAGAGTTTTGGTTGTGCTGAGAATCCTTCACAACTTCTTGTACACTGACTGAGTTGAATAATTTCTTTTTCCCATATATGAGGTAATAGCACTTTGCCACTCCATAAGTTTCTTGATACGTCAAGGTTGGAACATTTTGATTCCTTTATGACTCTGTGTCCGGTAATTTTTTTTTTTTTTTTTTTTTTTGCTGTGGCAATTCGTTAATCTTAAAATTGTGAGTCCGTCTATTTTCTTTCTTTCTATTTGATAAAACTATTATATTTGCTCAACGATATTTTTTGTTGTGGGCACTTTTTCATTAGATATTCTTAGCATTAGAGTTACTGTATTTAACAAGAGTCAGATTTTCCCTGGTTTTCATCGAACTGTAAATGTGTATACACACACACACACACACACACACACACACACACACACACACACACACATATATATATATATATATATATATATATATATATAGAGAGAGAGAGATCTAAGTTAACATAGCTTTGATACAGAGAAGCTATGTTTGTCGACTATGCGATCATTAGAACAAAAGTTTGCCATATGAAATAGATAGATAGATAGATAGATAGATATGAACAGAATGAGACATAAAAATAAGGACAGTATTAGACAGATAGATTGGTGAGAAACTGACTGTCACCAAGCACCGTTAACTTTGTGCCTACACCATCCTTAGATCTGCATATGCTCAACCCTCAATACTGAGTGCTCAGTATACATGTATATATAGAGTGAGAGAGAGAGACTGAGAGAGAGAGAGACAGAGAGAGAGAAGCAGACAGACAGACAGACAGACAGACGGAAGTGGTTGTATATGCTTACATATATTCTTGACGATATAGGTGTACTAAACATTTAAAAATATGAAGATTATTTAAATTTTGCAAGTCCAGGGATGTCGATTTTCAAAAAGGTCGGAAGATTGAGCTGCGTCTTTTTCCAATTGTAGAAATTTTGTCTGTCTTTCATGAAAATCAGAATTGTAAATTCTGGCTTTTATTTTGTTTTGAATACCGACTAAATATGCTGGCCTATTCGATCTTCCTCTACTTCGTGTCAGGATAGAGAGAGATTAGCAATAATAATAATAATAATAAAACAGAAAAAGCGTTAAAAGAGAGATAAATACCAAGACCTTCCTAAAGAACTGAAAAATCTATGGAATATGAAAGTAACGGTGATATCACCAAAGGTTTGGTGCAGGGACTGGAAGATTTAGGAATATAGGACGAGAAGAGACCATAGAGTGCAGTTGAGACCGGCCAGAATACTGAGAAGAGTCGTGGAGACCTGAGGAGACCTGCTGTCACTCTGACTCCAGTGAAAAACCATCAGCTAACGATGATGAGAAAAATTATCTAACAGGAAAAAAAATTAAATTCTGTGGTGACAGTGAAGGTGACAGTGATATCAGTTGTTGCTTGTGCACTTGGAGCGGTCCCTAAAGGCTTAGAAAAGAGTCTGGAAGAGTTGGAAATCAAAGGAAGAATCGAGGCCATCTCGACCACAGCATTGTTAAGATCGGCCAGAATACTGAGAAAAGTCCTGGAGACCTGAGGAGACTTGCTGTCACTTAGGCAACAGTGAAAGACCATCAGCTAACGCTGGTGTGAACAACTCAAGGAAGGAAGTAATTATAATAAGACAGATCCTTTTTAAGGAAAATATACAAGATAGATTATGTACTTTATGCTGTAGAATATAAAGAACAAAGTGAAAGAGAAATAAAGAAACAAGAAGGATAAAACGATGTGCTCATGTCGAACGTATACGGTGTATATGCTGGATGTAAAATGAGGTAGGAGTCTGACAAGCCGCAGACATCAGGTTATATGCATAAACCCAAGCCCATTGCTTGTTCTATTTTTAAACAGTGACTGAATCCAGAGTTCTGTTCTTTATAACCGGTTAGCGTGCCAAATAAAGATCTCAATTTTAGTTACTATTACCCGACGGCTGATGGGCGAAGAAAAATTGGATTCATGCCTTTGACATGGGCATTATCGCGAAAGGGAATCGTAAACAGCGTAGTCCAAAAGTTTGACCTAGCGTTGCTGTGTCCATTTGGATTGCTGTTACGCAACGCGTTTCCTTCAGACTATATTACTGTTCATAATTCCCCATGATAAAATGTTGAACTGATCTGTCAGAAACAGTTTTTGTTTTGTTTCATGATCTATTGCAGTATGTGATTCTACAGTTATCTCCCCTTTGTATCGACATTGCAGAGATAATTTTGGATATATGTAAAACATATTTAGTTCATTGGATCCATCAGACAAACGCTTTTCTCTCTTTATATATATATATATATATATATATATATATATATATATATATATATATATAGAGAGAGAGAGAGAGAGAGAGAGAGAGACACACACACATACACAGGCACACATGCATTTATATATATATATATATATATATATATATATATAGTATCCGTGCTGCCAGCACGATATGATGATGATGATAATATATATATACAGTTTACTTCAGATATATTTCTATTGTAATTTCTTTTACTTACATCATATGAGTTACGATGCAGCCTATATATATATATATATATATATATATATATATATATATATATATGTATAAGTACAAAATATAATAATAGAAATATACGAAAAAAATTCACACACACACACACACACACACACACACACACACACACACACACACACACACACACACACACACACATACACTGATGCATACACATATTTTGATAGGAATATAAAAACATATATATATATATATATATATATATATATATATATATATATATATATATATATATATATATATAAGTACAAAATATTATAATAGAAGTATACGGAAGAAATACACAAACACACACAATGACACATACACACATACACATTTCAAATATTCATATGTTGAAGCATATTTGAATGTGTACTTTCATGTCTACACATATGTGAATGTCAGTAAATGAATTTGGCTGTATATATGAATGTATAAACATGTGTATGCGTGTGTGTGTAAATGAGACCCTGTGTGAATATCTTGTATCATTAGTGTGTGTGTGTGTGTGTGTGTGTGTGTGTGTGTGTGTGTGTGTGTGTGTGTGTGTGTTTAGTTTAATTACTTTACTTAATACCATATCAAACTTCGTGGGTCATCTAATGCCAAAGCCATCTTTATTGGAGAAAAGCTGTGGTATTCTTTAACTGATAGCAGAAAAGGGCATTAGTCCAAAAGTGAGCGTAATAGCGCCATTGGAATTCGAATTTGCTTCCACTTATGTCTCAGTCCTGCACGTTAACCACTAAGCCATAAGCACTTTCTCATATATGCAAGTGTGTGTATGCATTTGTGTGTGTGTGTGTGTATGTGCTCGAAGGAGAATATTCATATAAGTCGTTTATGCAAAGTGTGCACTAACATACGCATAAACACACACACACACATACACACGTACAGACATGCACAAGCAAACACACCTACACACACACACACACACACACACACATACACATACATACACATATATAATCTGTTAGACGAGAAAGCATCATTACATATACATGCATATATATGTGTATGTGTATGTAAGCGTGTGTGTGCGGAAATGTGTATTTGTGAAAGTGTGTGTGTGTGTGTGTCCCAAGACGAATATTCATCGATGTTTTTCTGGCATACACACTGGTATATATATATATATATATATATATATATATATATATGTGTGTGTGTGTGTGTGTGTGTGTGTGTGTGTGTGTGTGTGTGTGTGTGTGTGACTGTATGTGTGAGTGTTTTGTCATCAAATACAAAAAAACTAATTATAAATATATATATATATATGTGTGTGTGTGGGGGGGGGGTTCATTTTGCGTTCAAGTATGATAGTCAGTGTTAAATTGAACATTAATCAAATATCTTTTACACACACACACACACACACACACACATATATATATATATATATATATATATATATATATATATATATATATATATATATATATATATATATGTATATGTGTGTGTGTGTGTGTACGTGTATCATCGAATACATGAGCAAGTGCTAATTATATATATATATATATATATATATATATATATATATATATGTGTGTGTGTGTGTGTGTGTGTGTGTGTGTGTGTGTGTGTGTGTGTGTAATTTAATAACTCATTCCCTATAAATTATTCATTAAATTCGGCAATAAATTTTGTCTCAACAGTAATTGTCTGTGAGACGATCGGTTGACCAATCCAAATATTCCATCTGCTGTCAGTCAAAATTTGATCTGAACAATTTGATATTTAGATTTTTTTAAATTAGGTAATTTAATGCCGATATCATGTTTTATTTATTTTGTTCACTTTAATGGAATACACACACACACACACACACACACACACACACACACACACATATATATATATATATATATATATATATATATATATATATATATATATATATATGCGTACCCACACCCGCACATGCACGCACACAAATACACGCACACACGTATATATATATATATATATATATATATATATATATATATATATATATATATATATATATGTTTGTGTATGTGTGTAAATGCATATAAGTATAGACCCAAAACATATTGCGCTTTGTATATATAGATAAATCGTATGTTTCGTTTTGATAGAAATATGCTTATACATGTATGTATGTGCTTCTGTATGTGTGAGTATGTGTGTTTGAGAGAGTGTGCGTACGTGTGTGTGCGTGTGTGTGCGTGTGTGTGTGTAATTTTATATGCAATTAATATAGAATTACAATATTCATATGTACAGTATATATATGTATATATATATATATATATATATATATATATATATATATATATAACCAAGTCGGCTGGTATATATATATATATATATATATATATATATATATATGAGGATGACTATATATATATATATATATATATATATATATTATCAAGTTGGCTGGTACAGGAGGAGAAAACACCGACTTCACGACTGCAGGGGGTTAAGAGCCCCCTCACAAAAAGTGTCCTGCATTTGTCACTAAACAACCCGATGGTGAGTTTCCAGTAATGCTGGAGCTTTGGGGAATGCGCCATACCACTTCATTACATCACTCCCAGGTCCACTCTGACCCGGAGTGGTAGCAGCGTAAGTAGCCCTATGTATTGGTTAAATACAACTAAACTGCGTACTTATGTTCAACTGAACTATTTGAATGAAATTGCTTTGACATGTAAACTGCGTACTGATGCTCAACTGAATTGATTGAAATAGAACTGTTTTGATACTGAAGCAGTGCGTAGGCTAAACTGAATTCTTCGAAATAGACCTTTTCTTACATTTAACTGTGTGTCAACAAAAACTATTGATATACTAAACAGAATTTCTTGAATAAGAACTGTTTGACTAAACTAAATAGGTTGAAAAATAAATTTTTTGAGAATTGAATTTGTGTGCGCTTATGGTTAGCTGAATTGTTTGAAATAGAACTGCTTAGTTTTATAAAATGGATTTGGCATTAAATAACCTCCAAAGGTTGATATGTCATGAAACCACACAACCAACCATATATATATATATATATATATATGAAAATACTACATATAGATTGTTTTGATAAGAATTATTCTATGTCTGTCAGTCAGTTGTCTGTCTTCCTGTTATAAATATATATATATATACGTTGTGAACGATATACAATTGTATACACTATTGCTGTGCTTTTAAAACACCCCACCCACACACGCAGAGAGAGGAGCGCAAGCGCGCGTATATCTGCATGTGGTGCACTGGTGAATATATATATATATATATATATATATATATATATATATATATATATATATATGTATATTTATAATTCTCCTTATATATATATATATATATATATATATATATGCAAATATATATATATATATATCTTTGCATATATACATATATACATATATATATTTATAATTCTCCTTATATATATATATATATATGCAAATATATATATATATATATTTGTATATATATATATATATATATATATATATATATATATATATATTTTTATAATTCTCTTTATGTAAAAATAATTATGTCTGTGTGCGGGTGTAAGTTAAGATAGAACTAATTATATAAGTACAGTAATCAAATTATTTATATATGTATGCGGATGTATAGTTTTGATATTAATCACACACACACACATACACACGCACAAATATATATATATATATATATATATATATGTATATATATATATATATATATATATATATATATATATATATATATATATATATTTATTTATTTGGGTCAATAAAGACCGAATTAAAATATACAAGAGATATTTTAATTTGATCTTGCAATAAAATAGATCTATTTGATTTTTTAAGAGTATATTTGATGAGAAGACCTAAAATTGTTAGCATTTTAATAATATAAGAAATAAGCAAAATAGAAGTTAGAAGTTTTTTGAAATTCTGATTTTTTTTAAGCCTCTGGTTTTAAATTAAACAGTCTCATAATCATCTTTTTTTCTTTTCTTTTTTTTCTTTTCTTTTTTTTTTTCTTTTCTTTTTAAATCCTTATTACAAACGGCCATTCTTCTAGAGCCTCCAACTTGTTGTTCTGTCTTTCTGGCCTATCGCAATTTAATTTTATTTTATCCTTTTATTTATTTATTCTAAAAATGCCGTTCATCTTTTTCTTTTTCTTTTTTTTTTTTTTTTCTTTTTTAATAAAAAGAGGGGAAAGACTTTGAACAATTTGAAAGTTTAAAGAAAATTAAATTTCAGCGCGCCTCACCTGCTGGGCAATCAAAAGATCGTGAATGAGGCAACTGCTACTGCTGCTTACAGAATCGCCCGCCTGGAAAAAAGGCGGGTGTGCATGTGTCTGTGTGTGCGGTCCGCCACCGGAGGCCTCGAATTGGATTCGAAGTCAGAAATATGGTGTTCCTGTCATTTTTTTTTTTTTTTTTTCGTGCCTCACAAACAGACAAACTAGAACTACTCTATAAAAACCACAGACGATCTATATCCAACTTCCATACACATATTCACACCGATATTCATATAATTCAATACGTTTAAGCGCACTTATACGTAGGTCTAGGTACAGGTGTTTCTCTTCTAAATTCACGCCTAAATATTTGTGTAATCCGTGACGTCACGAGGAAGGAGATTAATTTAAAAAATAAGAAAAATGAACAATAGTTTCTCCCTTCGTAATTCCTTAAATAGTGTTGTAATAATTTCTTGTCGCAGTCATCGTATTTGCATATAAGGGTTGATTGTATATGAAGTCAGCGTCCGAAGGCAACATTTCGCGTTTGTTTTTTGTTTTTATTTTTTTAAATTTAATCTTTATTTCTCTTTTATTATCCTTGCCCACTGACTGTACCAGTTCTTCACCATTTCTTCTTGACATGGCCCAAATTATTTTCGGCTCTATTGAATTCAGTATTTCTGATAGTAAAGAGAACAACAACAACAACAACAACAACGTCGTATTATTTTGCCTGAAATTTGTGCATTGAGAAATAAAAAAAAATAAAAGAAAATAAAAGAAAGATTAAAACTCAGAATGATTTTCTATATTAAAAAAAAGGTTGTCTTAAGTGAATAAAAACACACCTATACACACACACATGTGAAGGACATATAGATGTATACGTATAAAGTATAGCAATGTTTTATAGATCTGTGTGTGTGTGTGTGTGTGTGTGTGTGTGTGTGAAGTTGTACGTGTGAGTGTCAGTGTGTTCATTTATTCAGTATGTAAGCGTTTATAGATGTATACTTCTTGGAGATAGATAGATAGATAAACTAACTAACTGATTGATTTTTTCTTTGTTTAATGGGACAAAAACATTCTTGGGTTATTTAATGCCAAAGCCATTCTTACAGAGGAATAGCAATGGTTCTATTTCCCCCCTCACTTGGGGGATAACGGGGTTCATGCCTTTTTAAGGGTGTTAGTCTGAAAGTGAGCGTAATACTGCGATTCAAGTTCAAATTCGTTTACCACGATGTTGCAGTTTTACCATTGGGCCACGGAGACTCTTTTCGAGAATTGACATGAAAAGGCCGAGACAGAATAATAAATAGATAGATATTTTTACAATAAGTGAATTATTATCAATAAAGATATTGATCTGTTCGATTTGCGTTGTTTTTAATTGCACAAAATGATTGGAACAGAAATACCTATGAAAAGGATCTCTGAGAGAATATGTTTGTATTTTTTTTCAGTTGGTAAAAAATGTTACGTATTATCACTGCTGATTCCTTCCGGGATGTCTGGCTTTGACTAGCAGACTATTAGGAAAGACTTCTATTCTCACCAGGTGCTCTTCTCACCTTTGTAAATTTCA
>CAUZXS010000965.1:5000-87500 GCA_963585895.1 Sepioteuthis lessoniana
GTACCTGCCAAGTGACAACCATACACTGTTATTATATATATATATCATCATCATTATGTCGCTCTTGTAGCACGGATATCCCTGACCCTCTTTCGCCACTCCTCCCTATCGTTCATCGCCCTAGGCAGGTCTTCAGGACAACATCCCGTATCCTCACATAGCTGGTCGAGCTGGTCGTCCTGCTTTTGTACGGCCATGTGTGGGGGTCCACAAGAGTACATCACTTATGAGTTCGTCCCTGGTTCTCCAGCAGTGTCCTGCATGTCTGGTTCGTCTAACTTGAATAGTTTTCGTGATAGGAGGCAGGTGGCCATACAGTTGGTGTCTTGTTGGGTGTTGCCGCCAGGAATTTTTCAAGATTGCTCGCAGCATTCTTTATATATATATATATATATATATATATATAATGTATCAAGTAGCACATCAGCAGCAGCGTTCGTTTATTTACATTTTATACCTTACCGGATACCAGTGCAGGGATTTGTAAAAATAATGGTACAACATAGTATCTTAGTATCATAATTTTGAAACTTATATAAAACCATGAAACGTAATTTTTATCTCTTTAGATTAATTAGATTAATTATCAATTTTTCTTGTCTTGTTTTACTAAAAAAATTTTTTCTTACTTATATCATCAGAAAATTAATCAAAATTCATTAAAATGGCAGATCTATCAGACTTTAAAAGAGGTCAAATTGTTGGTGCTCGTATGGCAGCTGCTAGTGTTTTATAGCCACATAATACATATGCATGCAGAATCAAAACGACGACACAATAAAGACGGGCGAACACAGTTCTTCAGAAAAATAGATCTCTCACTTCATTGAAAGGGTTGTGTGTGAGAGGGAGTTTGAGACCGAACAGAACTGCAACATATTGACCCCCACTCTTATGGCCATAACAGCGTTTCTTTCCCGTTCTCCTGGGCTGCTCAACCGGGGGCCTGGGGGCCCAGCCTCTCTGGGACATGGTCCTCATTCTAGAATTTTCTCCCCAGCTCTAACTACTCAATCGGGTGTTCTGAGGGTCCCCTCTGCTGGGTGCTAGTTCTCTCTACAGCATCTTATATCCAACTGACTCGAACTTCCTGTGCACCGAGTTATATTATTGTTTTACGTCCACTCACTCTCTTCTCATAACTGTCCAACAGAATATGCAACATCCGCCGTCTTTGGAATGGCATGTTTGATCATCATCGAGCTGAAATAACTGTCATGCAGTTCACAGGTCACCCTCTTCCGGTGCATCAGTTTGTGACTGAACCGTGGGATTTTAACCTTGTCCCATATTGTTAGTCAACGCAATCTCTTCTTATAACTGGCCAACGGAATATGCAACTTCCGCCGTCTTTGGAATGGCATGTTTGACCGGGTCGGAGGTCAATATACACAACAAGGAGTCCTGTCTCAAAAGTAATGACAACATTTGAGAGTGAAGGAAAAGCCTTTTCTCTGAAGCAAAACTTTGGAAAAAAACGAAGCTGTCTGATAGGGACCGTCAGACTCTTACGCAGATTGTTAGGAAGGATCACAAGAATATTGCTCCGAAAATTACAGCAGATTTTAATAAATATCTCCGGATTTCACCGGAGGTCTGTAATCAAAAACCCACTCCTTTCACTAAAAAAATAATTCAAAGTTTTTAGAGTGGACTAGAAACCTACAGATCTGGCCCCCATTACAGTGGATGAATGTTATTTTCTCGGACGAGTCATCCTTTATCTTATTTCCGACATTTGGTCGAGTATACGTGTAGAGATAGCTTAAAAACATTTGATCCATACTGTCTTCTTCCAACTATTAAACATAGAGGAAGTTCTGTGATGATCTGGGTTGGGGGCTATATCTTGGAAATCTGCTGGCTCTGTTATATTTTGACCTTCGACCCGGCCCAAAAATGCTATTCCAAGGTGATGCACCGGAAGGAAGTGACACATTCAAATGGCCAGTCATCGAAAGAGATCGCCTGGGCGGATTAAGGCTTATAATATGGGACAAGGTGAAGGTTCCACGGTGCCACTACAGTGATGCACCGGAAGAGAGTGACCTGTGAACTACATGACAGTTATTTCCGCTTGATGACGATTAAACATTCGATTTCAAAGATCCAGTGGGCGATCGTGTGGGCTTTGAATTATTGTATAACTGAGTTGAGTTGGGTGCCAAAGCAGTTGCTAGTAGAATTCCAGAGAGTTAGAGACGAGATGTGGTAGGGAAAGCCACACCTGACCGAGGGGGTCCTCGGAAACCCCCGATGGAGTTAGGGGTCCAGAGAAGATGCTGATAAGATGCTATAAAGAAAGCCAGCATCCAGCAGAGTGAGCCCTAGGCCTCCGGTTGAACATCAAGAGAACAAGAAAGACACAACGTGACGGTCATACGGAGTGGAAGTTAAAATATGAAGTTTATGTTCGGTCTCTAGCACCCTCTCACATGCAAACCTTGAACAACCCTTTCGAATCCTTGCAAAAAAGTGAGAAAAAATATATTTGTAAAGAAGTCTTCTTTCGTCTTTCTCTGTGCGTCTGTCTTTATTATTATTGTGTCGTTGTGATGCTGTAGATGACTATATAACTGCTCAATGGCTTTTCTTTATGGCACGATCAAAAGACTATTAAAAAGATTATTAGATCAAATTCATCTCGTGGTCAGGGAATTGTTTCCGGACGTTAAATGCAATCTTTCAGGATGATAATGCACAAATTCAAAGAGTTAAAATTTTGTCTGAGTGGCACGAAGATATTTCTAATGAAGTAGAGTATTTTATCTCGCTACCACAGTCCCTATATCTCAATATTATTGAAAATTTATTGTGTATTTTAGAAAAACAAGTAAGGAGTCCATATCCTCTACCATCATCAATGTAAGAACTGGAGATTGTTTTGGCAGAAGAATGGACAAAAATCCCTTTGGAAACCATTCAAACTTTATATGAATCCAGATCTCGTTGAATTTTAGCTGTAATTACTGCCGAAGGCGATCCTTTGCCATATCAAAATAAATTTGTTTGAAATTCCCTGGCGTTTCCATTATTTTGTCGGATCCATGTATATATCATTAAGTTTCACTGCCGGTACGGAGTTTCTTGACACTCGATCGCCATCTATCCCTGTCATCGAGCGCTTCAGTTAGGTCTTATTGATTGGATCATGTGTCCACACAGAGCAGATGTAAGTCTTTCCTGGTTGGCTAACAATTATAGGTCTATTTTTATTTGCTTCTTCACCAGAAATCTGCATAACGTGTTTGTTTCAATTAAATAGCTTGTGAGATGAGAGGAAATTGGCCGTACTGCAGCTGTTTTGTGGCGTGGTGTTTCCAGGATTTGTTCAAGACAGGACGAAGCATTCTTACATAGTTTCCGTGTAGGCTTTTCATTGTAATTTGTTTGTGTCCTAAAGTATATCAACATAAGCTCTATCATCAGGAACAATCTCTATTCATAATATATATATATATATATACAAATTAAACAAAGAAAATATAATATTCAGAAAATATATCTATATTTAGTTGATAATATGCGACGTTTTACGTTTCCAATTTTTTGCTATTTTTTTTTAAACCATCCTCACGTCGAAAAAACCACTCGTTCGCCATCCATCCCAAATTATTGAGCGCTCTTGTTAGGTCTTCTAAGTTGGATCCTGTGTCCACAAGTGCTGATGTAAGTCTTTTTAGGTTGGCTAACAATGTTAGGTCCATGTGAGTCGCTAAGAGTACGTCAATTACGTGTTTTTATTTGCTTCTTCCCCAGAAATCTGCATAACGTGTTTATCTTTATTAAATGGCTTGTGAGATGAGACGAAATTGGCCCTTACAGCAGGTGTTTTGTGGGGTGGTGTTTCCAGGATTTGTTCAAGACAGGACGCAGCATTCTTGTTTAATTTCCGTCAAGGTTATTCTCTGTAATTTGTTTGTGTCCATGTGGTGCACCCATATTGTAGTATTGGCAAATTCATATCTCAAAGAAAACCCATTTTCTTTTACCAAAAGGTCAGATTTCCATATGATCAATGAGCTGTCAGTATCATTTCATGCCTTTGTTAGACCTATATTGGTATCCCTTTTAATAGATAAGATGTTGCAACTAAGGTACGTGAATTGGTCTACTAATTTCAGAGGTTTGAGAGCGTTATTTCAGAGGGCTCTTTTTCCTTTTTTTTTTTTATCGGAGAGGCCAATGTTGCCTGCTGTCCGCTCAAGTTGATAAAGTAAGAATTCTACTTGTACTGGTGTATTTTCAAGAATGCTTGGTTATCTTGGTATGTTATAGATTCAGTGAAATATCGTTTAGTTCTCGTCTCTTCTTTTCTCAAAATATATTCTTAACAATTTTTGCTTTTATCATCTTTCAATATTTTGTATCTCCAAGAACTTTTTGCCAGTATCGATCTTGTGATTATTTTTCACAAAAATATCACTGATTGAACGGTTACGTGATTTCCTTTATATATATATATATATATATATATATATATATATATAAGTATTATTTGGTCCAGTTAAACCGGAGTTGGGAGTAATTCCATCAGGACAAGAAAACTATTCAAAAGTGAACATTTAAATTTTCCTGGTAAAGAGATCAATGTAACAGACATTACAAAGCAATAATTTCATAAAGAAAAAAAAACACAAACCAGTCACATTAGGATTATAAATTTATTTCCATCCTGTTATGTGTTTTTGAAAAATTCAAAAACACGAAAAAAAAATTAACAGGACTTCTTCAGATCTTATGGATAAAATATTTATCTTATCCATAAGATCTGAAGAAGTTCTGTTAATTTTTTTCGTGTTTTTGATTTTATCAAAAACACATAACAGGATGGAAATAAATTTATAGTCCTAATGGGACCGGGTTTTTTTTTTCTTTATGAATATATATATATATATAGTCCATAGTCGAGGGTGACCCGAAGGCTCCCTTTTCGATAGTTACTACATCAAGGTGTAGGGGAGGGCGCTACTCCATTCCCAGGATTGCTCCACTTTACCCTTGAACCGTACCTTATAATGCTGAGTGTTAAGCAAGGTGGTATCAAGTACCATTTTTAAAGTCTTTGGTATGACTCGACCTGGGATTGAACCCAGGTCTCCCGGGCCATTGGCGAACGTTTTTCCTCCTGTAATATTAATAAAACATCCATCGTTGTTCAAGGAACATTTTTCACCATCTTGAAGTCTTGATGAAGGATTACTAAAACCGAAACCTTTTTAAGGTCGACTTTTCATTAAGATAAATTCACCACTTTTGGACTAACTTGTTTTTCTTTATTCTTCATATATATATATATATAGAGAGAGAGAGAGAGAGAGTGAGAAAGAAAGAAAGAAAGAAAGAAAAATCGCATGTGTCGAAAGAAAACTTTAAATTTTATATATATATATATATATTCGATATCCATCTGATGAGCTTTTATTAGCGAAATAAATTCATTATGGAATACAATTTCAACATTTCTTGTTTTTTAGCCAATATATATATATATATATATATATATATATATATATATATATATATATATATCGAGGGTAAAGTGGAGCAATACAGGGAAATGAATGGCGCCTTCCTCTACACCTAAAGGTATTTGCTTATGAAAAGGTAGCCTTCAGGTTACCCTCGACAACAGTCGGCCAACTTGCATTGATAGATACATAGATAGATAGATAGATAGATTTACTGACAGATAGGAGGTGCTCGTGGTGTAATGGCTAACGTCTCTAGAAATGGACACGGTGCCTTTGGGTCCATTCCTGGACTTGGCTGTTTGTATTTCACTTAGCAGAAATACCCTTGAAAAAGGTATGAACCCAACTATTTTCCCTCCACTAATGAGCAACTAGTAGGGTAGGCTGTTGTCCCTAACCTTCTAGGACAAGAAGTACTCTAAATTCAAACCTGTTAAACTCCGCTAAAATTTAACTTATCTAACATCTTGTCGGTGCGCAAGGGGTTGGTAAATATCTATTTATCAATCGATATATGTATATAATTCAACAAAAAAATCAGATTAAAATAGATGGATTAATAGATAGATATGAAAAACGCAGTCTGGAAGTGAACACAGAAATAGATTGATTGATAGCTAGCTAGCTAGCTAGATATATCGATATAAAAACTGATGCAAAAGAGCTGAATGTAAGATAAAAATTGCTGTAATTTATGAAGTTTTTTGCTTCGATGTGGCACAAGGTTAAAAAAATAGGGCACCCAATAAGACTCGAACTCACTCGTGTAGGTTTGCTAGTCTAGCTTGCTAACCGTTACACCAACAAATGTGCCCTACCCATTAATAAGTACAGTAATTTATGAAGCTCTTTGTTTCGATGTGGCGCAAGGCCGAATGAATGTGGCGTCCAATGAGACTCGAACTCACTCGTGTAGGTTTGCTAATCTAGGTTGTTAACCAATACAGCACCAGATGTGTCTACAATTTCGATTTTTTGGGTCTCTCTCTCTCTCTCTCTCTCTCTCTCTCTCTCTCTCTCTCTCTGTGTATATATATGAATATGCGTAAATTCATAGCTCTATATATATATACAAGGTGCGATGGATTCATTATTTATTTCGGATATGCACTTTGTTTATTTTAGGTATTACCTACAATATAGAAAACTAGACACAGTTGTTCATGCTCTGTAAAAAAAAAGGCCGCATCTCGACGCACTTTACTACTCTAAGTATTAAAAAAAATGTAAGCTGTACTGTTTGAAATTCACGACAGAAAATCCATTCTGAAGAATTCTAAGTGTTCGGGTGTCAGTCTAAGAACAGTACAGAGGATTCTAAAAAAGTGGGGTTAGTCTAATGATGATTTCAAATATTCGGCAGTTCAGAAGGATCACTATGATCCTTCTAAACAGAATGAATCTTTCGAAAGTGTTTGTGAGATCCTGGCCATGATTGACCAGAATCTCAGCTGGTTAATCAGATCTATAACAAAGTACATAGAAGTGTCTGAGTTTCTTATCAGGCTGGTAGTGCATACAGATATTCGGTATTTATCATTTAGGAAGAAATAGGACCAATTTTTATTACAGGTAATTAAGGAAAAAAGGAAAGACTACTTTCAAATCTTTTCAACTAACTCAAGTGTCTCTTTTCATCAAACATATTTTGTCTTTTCTCAGCCGAGAAAAAATTATGCTAAGATGAGATTGGGAACTTATCAAACAAAAATTTGCTTGCGCTGACCCCACAAGATGTGCTCTTTATTTCACTGTGTATCTCCTCTTTACCACGATACAACAAAGTCAGTTCAAGACTCTTAAAGCAGAGGAACCCAATTTTGGCTTTATGAAAATTTCTGCAACCACATCACTCCTAATATCTGACTGCCAAAATACCCACTTTGAAATCCCATTGATTATAATATGTAGAACATCAGGTAGACTAAAGTCCTCTATAAGGGTAAGGTGCCCAAAAAACATCTGATTCTGCCTTGGAGAGATCGGGAACTTATCGAGCAAATATTTGCTTCCTCTATCTCCACAAGATGTGCTGATTGTGATGAAACCAAAACACCCAGTTCACACCATGTTATTGTGGGCACTAGCAATAGTTATATGTTTCCATTTATCTTCACAGATGGCTTCAGACCCAACATGGAAGGCTACATGAAATGCATAGAAGAAATGCAGGCTTTAATCGAGAGAGTGACTGCAGGAAGACCCGAAGTTTGGCAACATAACTCTTTAACAAGCCACAAAAGCAGAAGAACCCACCCTTGGCTTAATGAAAAATTTTCCAAACATATCATCCCTAAAATCTGACGGCCAAACTCTCCATGTATAAATCCCATTGATTATTATGGGCAGAATATCAGATAAACTAATGTCCTTAATCATGCTAAGGTGCCCAATGAACCACATCTTATTTCTTATGAAAAACATCTCAATACTGGATGTATCAACTTTCTGAAAAACAAAGGTGTCTGGTGTCATTTGATATTTAGGATTCTCCTAAGAGAAACTTGATGGAATCTTTACAAGGTTTTGATATGACAGCGATATATACCCCAGGTTTCCGAAGAGAATAAAAAGACAGATAAAACGCACGTTTCAAAGACACAAAGCCTAGTCGTGATCCTATTTACCCAACCCCTCCACTCGGGCAGGATATGACACAAGGTCAATTTTTAAGCGGAGTTTAACAGGTTTGAATTCAGAGTTTTCCTTCTCCTAGACTAGTTGCCTCACCAAGGCTGAAGAACCTAATCTGCCCTACTATTTACCCATAGCTGGAGGGAGAATAATTGGATTCATACCTTTCCCAACGGTATTAGCTCTATGGGAAATGCAATAGGTCTCGTCCAGAATTTGAACTCGTGCCGCCGTGTTCATTTCCTACGACGATAACCATTACACCACGGGCACCTCCCGCCTAGTCGTGATGGTATTAGTTCTTTCATGCTACATGCAGCTTTCAAAAGTTCCGAAGGCTTTGCGGTTTTTTTTTCGATCCTTTGATCGATTTCAGCATCACAGGATCGATATCTAGAGCGAACAACGCCAAGGCTTAAAAAAGAATCAATTACATCCAGTGTTGTACAATTGACGAAAATATGTATCGAGCATTTTATTATTTATAGATATTTACCTGATGTTCTACCTTAATAATTAAAGGGATTTCAAAGTAGGGAGTTCGGCAGTCAGATATTGGAGATCATATGGTCGCAGAAATTTTCATAAAGCCAAAACTGGGTTCTTCTGTAAGAATCTTCAATTGACTTGTGGTCACTCAATCCCCTGTGTAGGACCAGCAGCTGACGCTGGTCTGAAAGACTCGCAAAGTGTAAAATCATAATAATCCCTTGGAAACAACTGTAGCTTCATCTATTTACATACCGTCAAATGATTTCACTTCTATGTTATGCCTGCATTTCTTCCTGGCATTTCCTGTTGGGTCTGAAGACATATATGAAAATGAATGGAAACATGTAACCATCGCTAGCGACCACAATAACATAGTGTGAACTGGATTATTTGTTTTTATCACAATCAGCACATCTTGTGGAGACAGAGCAAGCAAATATTTGTGCGATAAGTTCCCGATCTCACCAAGGCAGAATCAGATGTGTTTTTTGGGCACCTTACCCTGATAGAGGACTTTTGTCTACCTGATGTTCTACATATTATAATCAATGGGATTTCAAAGTGGGGATTATGGCAGTCAGATATTAGGGGTGATATGGTCGCCGAATTTTTTATAAAGCCAAAGCTGGGTTCCTCTGCTTTGAGAATTTTGAACTGACTTTGTTGTATTGTGGTAAGGGAGAGATACGTACCCGGCTACAACGTGTGATTGCGGCAGAAAATTCAACAGCTTGCAAAGATCACGAATCCACAAGGCGCGCTGGTGCGAACAACGTAATACTCCCGCCGGAGAATGTAAATCGAATGATGGGCCTATGAATCAAGTTTACCTCCACAGTATTCACGAGCCCATTGCTGACCATCAGTGTCCTTGAGTGGCCCAAGGGTAATTAGAGAGCTACCTGGACAAACTTAGACCAGGAGCTTTCTTTTTACTCACCACCCATCTTGAGGGCCCATTGATCAACAAATAAAATCTTTCAGCAGAATTATATATGACGTTTGTCTCGAGTGCTTTTGGGTAGTAACGCATAAATAAAAGAAAACGAACCGAATAGATAACGGATATAGAAAGGATTTCAACATGAATGTTATACACGTGGAACCACCTTTCTCGTCTAATAACGCAAAATCAAGAAACGGTTGCTATGATATCTAACGGCTGTAAGTAAACGCATTTTAAAATCACAAACTGCACTAAAATGAAGATGAACGAACGTCTAATGTAATGTCTGCTTTTAGTTGATCTTGTGTATACGTAGATATATATTTCTTTTAAATACCCTATCCGGTGGCAAAAGCTGCTCAGTAGCGCCAGGAGTGGCAGTACCGCCTTGAGCTACCGAAACTGTGTTATCACCCAGGTTGGCGGCTGATGAGACTAGGGTATCGCACGTGCTTTCACACGTTGTATGATGAAAAAAAAGAGTTAATTATTTAACTGAAGTGGTACAGTCCAAAAATATTATAAGTGTCACGCTGTGGGTTTTACGTCCGAAGTTGGTCTTACTACTGACCGAGATCTTAAGCATCGGAGAGCTTAGGAAACACGACGTCTTTTATACCTTCGCGATACCCTGATACTAACCACTATACAACGGAATTCTTCTCTGAAGAACCAACAGCTGACGCTGGTGTGAAAGACTCGAAAAAAGTAAAATAATAATAATCTTTTGGAAACTAATTTACATACAGTCAAATGATTTCACATCGCTGACAGTAGATCTCATTCATCCCGAATGAGGGTTATGAAGGGTCTTTAATTTTGTGTTGAAGTGTGTGAGGTCATAGACTTTACCTGCGCTTGTGAATCAAATGGTGATCCCACTGTCATAATTTTGAAACTCGTATGAGAGAGTGAGAGCAAAATATATGAAAAAAGAGTAGGGCCAGTAATGTTGCCTTGTTTAACCCTTTTATCGATGGTGATAGGTTCGGAACGTAAGCCGGGGTTGTTAACACGAGCTTTTATGTTAGGAGAGAGTCGCATGAACATGTTGACAAAATGAGGTGGACAGCCCCATATATATATATATATATATATATTGTGGGAGAGAGTGAGTGAGAGAAAGAGAGAGGTAGGGAGATATCAATACACTTAGGTAGATAAATACATACAGTTGATGGGAACAAAATGTGATTAATAGATAGATAGATAGATAGATAAAGAAAGAGAGAGAGAGAGATAAAGAGAAAGGAAAGGAGAGATCAATATACTAAGGCAGATAGATAAAGACCTTTAGTTGATAGGAACAGGAAATCGATCAATAGATCGATAGATAGATAAAGAGAAAGCAAGAGAGAGAGAGAGAGAGACCGAGAGCGAGAGGGGGAGAAAGTGGAGAGGGAAAGAGATCAATACACAAAGGTTGATAAATAGAGTTGATAGGAACAAAATGAGACAGATAGAGAGAAAGAGAGAGAAAGAGAGAAAGGGGGGAGGAGCCGAGGGGAGGGGACGAGAGGAGAGATCAACACACTAAGGTAGATAGATAAATACGTATAGTTAATAGGGACAGAAATAGATAGATAGATAGATAGATAGATAGATAGATAGATATGAATTGCCTTAGATGGATTGATTCATAGATGGATGAGAATAGAATTAAATGAATTGATTGCTAGCAGGATATATAGATAGATATGAATTCACCGTGAGAGATAAATAAATAGTTTGATTGATAGATAAGCTGGCATGATCAGAAAGACAGAGATAGATTGATAGATAGATAAGCAGTTTACGATAGATAGATAGATAGATAGATAGATAGATAGATAGATAAGCAGTGTAAGATAGATAGATAGATAGATAGATAGATAAGCAGTTTACGATAGATAGATAGATAGATAGATAAGCAGTGTAAGATAGATAGATAGATAGATAGATAGATAGATAAGCAGTTTACGATAGATAGATAGATAGATAGATAGATAGATAAGCAGTGTAAGATAGATAGATAGATAGATAGATAGATAGATAGATAGATAAGCAGTTTACGATAGATAGATAGATAGATAGATAGATAGATAAGCAGTGTAAGATAGATAGATAGATAGGTAGATAAGCAGAGTAAGAGAGATAGATAGATAGATAGATAAGCAGTTTACGATAGATAGATAGATAGATAGATAAGCAGTGTAAGATAGATAGATAGATAGATAGATAGATAGATAGATAGATAAGCAGTTTACGATAGATAGATAGATAGATAGATAAGCAGTTTACGATAGATAGATAGATAGATAGATAGATAGATAGATAAGCAGTCTAAGATAGATAGATAGATAGATAGATAGATAGATAGATAGATTTATTGATGTAAAGAAATGAAAGGTTATCTGAAATGAAAAATGAAATTTCTGTTGTATGATCATGTTTCCTATCCGTCTTCTCCATTCTCTCTCGCTATTTCTCTCTCATACATATTTATATACAGAGAGAGAGAGAGAGAGAGAGAGAGAGAGAGACAGACAGACAGACAGACAGACAGAGACAGAGAGAGAGAGAGGAAAGGGAGAGGGTGAGAGAAAAACGGGTAGAACGGAGAAGACGGATAGGAAAACAAGATAATACAACAGAAATGTCATTTTTCATTTTAGATAACGTTTCAATTCCTTACATCTATAAATCTCACTATATTCATATCTATCTATCTATCTATCTATCTATCTATCTATCCCTGTCTTTCTGACCGCATATCTATCAATCAAACTATTTGTTTGTCTCTCTCGATGAATTCATATCTATGTATCCATCTAGCAAGCAATTTATTAAACTCTATTTTCGTCTATGTATCAATCCATCTTAGGCAATTCATATCTATCCATCTATCTATCGATAGTGATCATTTCTCTCTCATATACATTTATATATATACAGAGAGAAAGAGAAAGAGAGAGAGAGAGAGAGAGAGAGAGAGAGAGAGAGAGATGATAGAGATGGATAGAGGCAAGTGGGGAATGATCCCACTCGTGATATAATAACTCTGACTTTGCTCTCTTGCCGTATCTAATTGTTGACAGTAGATCGACTTGTTTTACGTGTAAATTGAAACCAAAACTAAACGCCCGGCCGTTTTCCTCAGAATAACGGGCACCATCTGTGCATCCTAGCTGAATCCACTTAGCCATTCAAACTGCCGCTTCATCCACGGACATTAATCGAACCGAACAGGATTGCCTAAAATAATTTTTAGCATCACACAAGGATCTGTCAGGATCTCTGCTTACAATAGTTGATAAATTTACAGAGAGCTCACATGTGGTTTTGAGGGCGTCACAGAACATAGAGTTTACTTGGTGAGTCAAAAATTTTGCAATATTTTGTGATGTGTTCGTTTTCGGCACGTTTTTCACGTGACCAAAGCTGTTCAAAATACTGCGTTTGGTTGTAGCGTGATAGTTTGTGCGCTGGTACGTTGTACATTGATTCAATCCGTGTACGGTTTGAAAGCTACTGCGATGAACGTCCAAGACAGTCTAAGAAAATTCGTTGTCTAGACCTGATCTTTTAGGAGTGGGAATTGAACCCAAACGCCGTAAAAGCAACTAAAATATATGTGGTGTCTAAGGTGAAGGCACCGTTAATCATGTCATAAAACCCAACCAAACCAAATCATATTTATTCAATATATGTATAAAGAGGATTTGGCACTAAATAACCTACAATGGTTGATATGCCATAAAACCCAACCAAACTAAATCATATATATTCAATATATTTATAAAGAGGATTTGGCACTAAATAACCTACAATGGTTGATATGCTATAAAACCCAACCAAACCAAATCATATAGATTAAATATATATGTATTAAGAGGATTTGGCATTAAATAACCAACAATGGTTGATATGCTATGAAACCCAACCAAATCAAATAATATATATTTAGTATATATGTATAAAGAGGATTTGGCATTAAATAACCAACAATGGTTGATATGCCATAAAACCAAACCAAATCAAATCATATATATTTAATATATATTTATAAAGATGATTTGGCATTAAATAACCTACAATGGTTGATATGCCATAAAACCCAACCAAACCAAATCATATATATTAAATATATATGTATAAAGAGGATTTTGCATTAAATAACCTACAATGGTTGATATGCTATAAAACCCAACCAAACCAAATCATATATATATAATATATGTATAAAGAGGATTTGGCATTAAATAACCTACAATGGTTGATATGCCATAAAACCAAACCAAACCAAATCATATATATTTAATATATGTATAAAGAGGATTTGGCATTAAATAACCTACAATGGTTGATATGCCATAAAACCCAACCAAACCAAATCCTATGTATTCAATATATATGTGTAAAGAGGATTTGGTTTTAGATAACCTACAATGGTTGATATGCCATAAAACCCAACCAACGAGCCAAGCAAACTTATCTCTCACTTCTATTCTGTATAACGGTTGGACACTTTTTGAAGCCTAAAAACATTCTATTCAAAATAACCATCTAAACTGTTTGAAAGATGTCTTGGCATTAAAACCTTTAGAATTTTTTCATTTAGGCATAAATAAACATACACTTTTATAAAAAAATCTTTAAGTAGAAAAATTATATAACAAACTGAATCACCATGACCCGAATATCCGGTAAGCCATACGCGCAACATAGAGAAACACTGGACAGTGCTTGCCGGATTTACTGTTCAAGTATTCAATTTATAAGACAAAAATAACATCGTTTCATCGATTGTAGAAATACATATATGTTCTAGGATTTGACTTATTGTTTTTGCCCTGGAAGGGGTCACAAACAGAACAGAACAGAACACAACGGTTATAGTATAGGTATATATTTACAAGAACAAAGGATGGTTACAAGAATATAGGACGGTAAGCTAGTTCACAGTATCGCGCGGCGGCAAGGTTAGTTTCCGGATCTAGACTGACTTCGTATTGCTGCGTCTTCCGGTATTATGGAGAGTGGTTGAGTCCATTAGTACGTGATTCCGCTACAACACTTATTAAAACGCAGTTTAAATTTATGAATAAAATTCTAAGATTAAACATTATTTTCCGAACAACTTAATGTAATATGTAATATTATATATGTAATATATAAAAAGTTGGCAACCATAGTCGAGGGTGACCCGAAGGCTTCCTTTTCGATAGCTACTACACCAAGGTGTAGGGGAGGGCACTACTCCTTTCCCCGAATTGCTCCACTTTACCCTTGATCCGTACCATATAATGCTGAGTGTTAAGCAAGGAAGCATCAAGTACCATTTTTTGAGTCTTTGGTATGACTCACCTGGGATTGAACCCAGGTCTCCCGGGCCATTGGTTAACACTCTAACCGCTAGGCCAATGTCCGATATTATGTGATATATATATATATGTTAATAATTATAGATGTAATATATATATGTTCATAATTATCTTTGAATTTAATAATTTTACATAAGATTTTTGATCCATCTTTGGTAGGACGTTACCTGGGATTGAACCAGGTCTCCTGGACTACTGGCGAACACTGTACCCACTAGGCCAATCAACATGTAATTCTAAAAATCGTTAATATCATTAACTTTCATGAAAATTACCAAAAGGTAGTAAATAAATAACTACCATTTGTCATAAAATTTAAACCCGAAAAAGAATATGAACTTTACTTCACTTTGTTCGATGTATATGGCGTGTCTTACAAAGGAATTTTTTTAAAGTTTAAATTTTCTTAGAGGAATTATATTTTGAATTAAATTACCATGACCAGAAAATCCGGCGAAAACTTACGCACGACATACAGAAACACTGGACAGCTGTTTCGACCTTACTAGGTCTCATCAGCAGTGTATACCGTGATCTCCACCACTGGATATGGAACCAGTAAACACAGATTGCAGTACTCTTTACAGAGGACACGGTCACCTCCAGGGCCACGTCTTCCCAAGAGGATTAGAAATACACACCGGCGTAATTATTATGACCTCAAGGGCAAAGATACAGATCGACATTTCATTTTTTAAGAAGAGGATTCATATTTTGATTGAGAAACCATGACCAGAAAATCCGTCGAAAACTTACGCACGACATACAGAAACACTGGACAGCTGTTTCGACCTTACTAGGTCTCATCAGCAGCGTATACTGTGATCTCCACCACTGTATATGGAACCAGTAAACACAGATTGCAGTACTCTTTACAGAGGACACGGTCACCTCCAGGGCCACGTCTTCCCAAGAGGATTAGAAATACACACCTGCGTAATTATTATGACCTCAAGGGCAAGAACACAGACCGACATTTTCTTTTTTAAGAAGAGGAATTATATTGTCCTCGGTAAAATGTACAGATATAACTTAAAAGACACCTTTAGGTTGGAATATTACCATGAATTGTTAATTTAGGGGCACTTCCTGCGATATGAATTGGTGGCTCAGCTGTAAAGTTTCGGCACTTCGGTTTGTGGTCGCTGGTTCAATCTCCACTTGTGAAGACCCCGGTATACACTGCTGATGAGACCTAATTAGGTCGAAACAGCTGTCTAGTGCTTTTTTTAAGTTTATATAACTGTATGATTTTAACCATAACACATAACTTAGAATTCGTTTTTAACATACCAATTCAAAGAATATTTTATATATCAAGGCTAAATGAGTTAAATCGGTCGTACAAAATTTTCTAATAATCCCAGTGTTGTCAGCAAATGAAAATTATTGAACACAATTGATCAAGGAATAAGATCAAGCGCTCTTCTAAGGGAAAAATGTTCCTTAAATGTACATTCTGTGCAGAGTCAGGTGTTGTCATCTATGAAGATGGAACGTGATACCAGAAAGAGAAAATTAAAATGAGGTCTAAAAAAAAATCAGAGCCCTGTGCACAGGATAGTACGTGGGAATTAGTTACTCTTTCCATTAAAATCCTACCGTTCGAATATATTTGCTAACCCAGTCTGCTGTGGCTGTAAAATACTCCGACTGCATCTCTGCAGAGGGGTAAGACCCACCCTACGAGTGTCCTGGTATGACATTAAACATTCTGAAGGTTCCAGTCATTCTAGAGCTTTGGTGAATATGGAGCACCCATTCACGGCCAATGCTCCCAGTTCCACTCTGGCAAGGAGTGGTAGCAATTGATTAGTAAAAAAGAACTGAACTGCGTACTCATGGTAAACTGAATTCCTTGAAATAAAAAAATTTTGACATTGAAACTGTACTTACGTTAACCTGAATTGTTTAAAATAGAAGTGTTTTGACATTTAATTGTGTGTGGATAAAAAGCTATATTTATACTAAACTGAATTGTTTGAATTAGAAGAGTTTGAGTAAACTGAATAGCTTTGAATAGAAATGTCTTTGACTATTAAACTGTGTACTCATGTTAAACTGAATTGTTTGAAATAGAACTGTTTTGACATTTAATTGTGTGTGGATAAAAAGCTATATTTATACTAAACTGAATTGTTTGAAATAGAAGAGTTTGAGTAAACTGAATAGCTTTGAATAGAAATGTCTCTGACTATTAAACTGTGTACTCATGTTAAACTGAATTGTTTGAAATAGAACTGTTTTGACATTTAATTGTGTGTGGATAAAAAGCTATATTTATACTAAACTGACTTGTTTGAATTAGAAGAGTTTGAGTAAACTGAATAGCTTTGAATAGAAATGTCTCTGACTATTAAACTGTGTACTCATGTTAAACTGAATTGTTTGAAATAGAACTGTTTTGACATTTAATTGTGTGTGGATAAAAAGCTATATTTATACTAAACTGAATTGTTTGAATTAGAAGAGTTTGAGTAAACTGAATAGCTTTGAATAGAAATGTCTCTGATTATTAAACTGTGTACTCATGTTAAACTGAATTGTTTGAAATAGAACTGTTTTGACATTTAATTGTGTGTGGATAAAAAGCTATATTTATACTAAACTGAATTGTTTGAATTAGAAGAGTTTGAGTAAACTGAATAGCTTTGAATAGAAATGTTTCTGACTATTAAACTGTGTACTCATGTTGAACTGAATTGTTTGAAATAGAACTGTTTTGACATTTAATTGTGTGTGGTTAAAAACTTATATTTATACTAAACTGAATTGTTTGAATTAGAAGAGTTTGAGTAAACTGAATAGCTTTGAATAGAAATGTTTCTGACTATTAAACTGTGTACTCATGTTAAACTGAATTGTTTGAAATAGAACTGTTTTGACATTTAATTGTGTGTGGTTAAAAACTTATATTTATACTAAACTGAATTGTTTGAATTAGAAGAGTTTGAGTAAACTGAATAGTTTGAATAGAAATGTTTCTGACTATTAAACTGTGTACTCATGTTAAACTGAATTGTTTGAAATAGAACTGTTTTGACATTTAATTGTGTGTGGATAAAAAGCTATATTTATACTAAACTGACTTGTTTGAATTAGAAGAGTTTGAGTAAACTGAATAGCTTTGAATATAAATGTCTCTGACTATTAAACTGTGTACTCATGTTAAACTGAATTGTTTGAAATAGAACTGTTTTGACATTTAATTGTGTGTGGATAAAAAGCTATATTTATACTAAACTGAATTGTTTGAAATAGAAGAGTTTGAGTAAACTGAATAGCTTTGAATAGAAATGTTTCTGACTATTAAACTGTGTACTCATGTTAAACTGAATTGTTTGAAATAGAACTGTTTTGATATTTAATTGTGTGTGGATAAAAAGCTATATTTATACTAAACTGACTTGTTTGAATTAGAAGAGTTTGAGTAAACTGAATAGCTTTGAATATAAATGTCTCTGACTATTAAACTGTGTACTCATGTTAAACTGAATTGTTTGAAATAGAACTGTTTTGACATTTAATTGTGTGTGGATAAAAAGCTATATTTATACTAAACTGAATTGTTTGAAATAGAAGAGTTTGAGTAAACTGAATAGCTTTGAATAGAAATGTCTCTGACTATTAAACTGTGTACTCATGTTAAACTGAATAGCTTTGAATAAAAATGTCTCTGACTATTAAACTGTGTACTCATGGTAAACTGAATTGTTTGAAATAGAACTGTTTTGACATTTAATTGTGTGTGGATAAAAAGCTATTTTATACTAAACTGAATTGTTTGAATTAGAAGAGTTTGAGTAAACTGCATAGCTTTGAATAGAAATGTTTCTGACTATTAAACTGTGTACTCATGTTAAACTGAATTGTTTGAAATAGAACTGTTTTGACATTTAATTGTGTGTGGTTAAAAACTTATATTTATACTAAACTGAATTGTTTGAATTAGGAGAGTTTGAGTAAACTGAATAGCTTTGAATAGAAATGTTTCTGACTATTAAACTGTGTACTCATGTTAAACTGAATTGTTTGAAATAGAACTGTTTTGACATTTAATTGTGTGTGGTTAAAAACTTATATTTATACTAAACTGAATTGTTTGAATTAGAAGAGTTTGAGTAAACTGAATAGCTTTGAATAGAAATGTTTCTGACTATTAAACTGTGTACTCATGTTAAACTAAATTGTTTGAAATAGAACTGTTTTGACATTTAATTGTGTGTGGATAAAAAGCTATATTTATACTAAACTGAATTGTTTGAATTAGAAGAGTTTGAGTAAACTGAATAGCTTTGAATAGAAATGTTTCTGACTATTAAACTGTGTACTCATGTTAAACTGAATTGTTTGAAATAGAACTGTTTTGACATTTAATTGTGTGTGGATAAAAAGCTATATTTATACTAAACTGAATTGTTTGAATTAGAAGAGTTTGAGTAAACTGAATAGCTTTGAATAGAAATGTCTCTGACTATTAAACTGTGTACTCATGTTATACTGAATTGTTTGAAATAGAACTGTTTTGACATTTAATTGTGTGTGGATAAAAAGCTATATTTATACTAAACTGAATTGTTTGAAATAGAAGAGTTTGAGTAAACTGAATAGCTTTGAATAGAAATGTCTCTGACTATTAAACTGTGTACTCATGTTAAACTGAATTGTTTGAAATAGAACTGTTTTGACATTTAATTGTGTGTGGATAAAAAGCTATATTTATACTAAACTGAATTGTTTGAATTAGAAGAGTTTGAGTAAACTGAATAGCTTTGAATAGAAATGTTTCTGACTATTAAACTGTGTACTCATGTTAAACTGAATTGTTTGAAATAGAACTGTTTTGACATTTAATTGTGTGTGGTTAAAAACTTATATTTATACTAAACTGAATTGTTTGAATTAGAAGAGTTTGAGTAAACTGAATAGCTTTGAATAGAAATGTTTCTGACTATTAAACTGTGTACTCATGTTAAACTGAATTGTTTGAAATAGAACTGTTTTGACATTTAATTGTGTGTGGTTAAAAACTTATATTTATACTAAACTGAATTGTTTGAATTAGAAGAGTTTGAGTAAACTGAATAGCTTTGAATAGAAATGTTTCTGACTATTAAACTGTGTACTCATGTTAAACTGAATTGTTTGAAATAGAACTGTTTTGACATTTAATTGTGTGTGGATAAAAAGCTATATTTATACTAAACTGAATTGTTTGAATTAGAAGAGTTTGAGTAAACTGAATAGCTTTGAATAGAAATGTTTCTGACTATTAAACTGTGTACTCATGTTAAACTGAATTGTTTGAAATAGAACTGTTTTGACATTTAATTGTGTGTGGATAAAAAGCTATATTTATACTAAACTGAATTGTTTGAATTAGAAGAGTTTGAGTAAACTGAATAGCTTTGAATAGAAATGTCTCTGACTATTAAACTGTGTACTCATGCTAAACTGAATTGTTTGAAATAGAACTGTTTTGACATTTAATTGTGTGTGGATAAAAAGCTATATTTATACTAAACTGAATTGTTTGAATTAGAAGAGTTTGAGTAAACTGAATAGCTTTGAATAGAAATGTCTCTGACTATTAAACTGTGTACTCATGTTAAACTGAATTGTTTGAAATAGAACTGTTTTGACATTTAATTGTGTGTGGATAAAAAGCTATATTTATACTAAACTGAATTGTTTGAATTAGAAGAGTTTGAGTAAACTGAATAGCTTTGAATAGAAATGTCTCTGACTATTAAACTGTGTACTCATGCTAAACTGAATTGTTTGAAATAGAACTGTTTTGACATTTAATTGTGTGTGGATAAAAAGCTATATTTATACTAAACTGAATTGTTTGAATTAGAAGAGTTTGAGTAAACTGAATAGCTTTGAATAGAAATGTCTCTGACTATTAAACTGTGTACTCATGCTAAACTGAATTGTTTGAAATAGAACTGTTTTGACATTTAATTGTGTGTAGATAAAAAGCTATATTTATACTAAACTGAATTGTTTGAATTAGAAGAGTTTGAGTAAACTGAATAGCTTTGAATAGAAATGTTTCTGACTATTAAACTGTGTACTCATGTTAAACTGAATAGCTTTGAATAGAAATGTCTCTGACTATTAAACTGTGTACTCATGTTATACTGAATTGTTTGAAATAGAACTGTTTTGACATTTAATTGTGTGTGGATAAAAAGCTATATTTATACTAAACTGAATTGTTTGAAATAGAAGAGTTTGAGTAAACTGAATAGCTTTGAATAGAAATGTCTCTGACTATTAAACTGTGTACTCATGTTAAACTGAATTGTTTGAAATAGAACTGTTTTGACATTTAATTGTGTGTGGATAAAAAGCTATATTTATACTAAACTGAATTGTTTGAAATAGAAGAGTTTGAGTAAACTGAATAGCTTTGAATAGAAATGTTTCGGACTATTAAACTGTGTACTCATGTTGAACTGAATTGTTTGAAATAGAACTGTTTTGACATTTAATTGTGTGTGGTTAAAAACTTATATTTATACTAAACTGAATTCTTTGAATTAGAAGAGTTTGAGTAAACTGAATAGCTTTGAATAGAAATGTTTCTGACTATTAAACTGTGTACTCATGTTAAACTGAATTGTTTGAAATAGAACTGTTTTGACATTTAATTGTGTGTGGTTAAAAACTTATATTAATTACTAAACTGAATTGTTTGAATTAGAAGAGTTTGAGTAAACTGAATAGCTTTGAATAGAAATGTTTCTGACTATTAAACTGTGTACTCATGTTAAACTGAATTGTTTGAAATAGAACTGTTTTGACATTTAATTGTGTGTGGTTAAAAACTTATATTTATACTAAACTGAATTGTTTGAATTAGAAGAGTTTGAGTAAACTGAATAGCTTTGAATAGAAATGTTTCTGACTATTAAACTGTGTACTCATGTTAAACTGAATTGTTTGAAATAGAACTGTTTTGACATTTAATTGTGTGTGGATAAAAAGCTATATTTATACTAAACTGACTTGTTTGAATTAGAAGAGTTTGAGTAAACTGAATAGCTTTGAATATAAATGTCTCTGACTATTAAACTGTGTACTCATGTTAAACTGAATTGTTTGAAATAGAACTGTTTTGACATTTAATTGTGTGTGGATAAAAAGCTATATTTATACTAAACTGAATTGTTTGAAATAGAAGAGTTTGAGTAAACTGAATAGCTTTGAATAGAAATGTCTCTGACTATTAAACTGTGTACTCATGTTAAACTGAATAGCTTTGAATAGAAATGTCTCTGACTATTAAACTGTGTACTCATGTTATACTGAATTGTTTGAAATAGAACTGTTTTGACATTTAATTGTGTGTGGATAAAAAGCTATATTTATACTAAACTGAATTGTTTGAAATAGAAGAGTTTGAGTAAACTGAATAGCTTTGAATAGAAATGTCTCTGACTATTAAACTGTGTACTCATGTTAAACTGAATTGTTTGAAATAGAACTGTTTTGACATTTAATTGTGTGTGGATAAAAAGCTATATTTATACTAAACTGAATTGTTTGAATTAGAAGAGTTTGAGTAAACTGCATAGCTTTGAATAGAAATGTTTCTGACTATTAAACTGTGTACTCATGTTAAACTGAATTGTTTGAAATAGAACTGTTTTGACATTTAATTGTGTGTGGTTAAAAACTTATATTTATACTAAACTGAATTGTTTGAATTAGGAGAGTTTGAGTAAACTGAATAGCTTTGAATAGAAATGTCTCTGACTATTAAACTGTGTACTCATGTTAAACTGAATTGTTTGAAATAGAACTGTTTTGACATTTAATTGTGTGTGGTTAAAAACTTATATTTATACTAAACTGAATTGTTTGAATTAGAAGAGTTTGAGTAAACTGAATAGCTTTGAATAGAAATGTTTCTGACTATTAAACTGTGTACTCATGTTAAACTAAATTGTTTGAAATAGAACTGTTTTGACATTTAATTGTGTGTGGATAAAAAGCTATATTTATACTAAACTGAATTGTTTGAATTAGAAGAGTTTGAGTAAACTGAATAGCTTTGAATAGAAATGTTTCTGACTATTAAACTGTGTACTCATGTTAAACTGAATTGTTTGAAATAGAACTGTTTTGACATTTAATTGTGTGTGGATAAAAAGCTATATTTATACTAAACTGAATTGTTTGAATTAGAAGAGTTTGAGTAAACTGAATAGCTTTGAATAGAAATGTCTCTGACTATTAAACTGTGTACTCATGTTATACTGAATTGTTTGAAATAGAACTGTTTTGACATTTAATTGTGTGTGGATAAAAAGCTATATTTATACTAAACTGAATTGTTTGAAATAGAAGAGTTTGAGTAAACTGAATAGCTTTGAATAGAAATGTCTCTGACTATTAAACTGTGTACTCATGTTAAACTGAATTGTTTGAAATAGAACTGTTTTGACATTTAATTGTGTGTGGATAAAAAGCTATATTTATACTAAACTGAATTGTTTGAATTAGAAGAGTTTGAGTAAACTGAATAGCTTTGAATAGAAATATTTCTGACTATTAAACTGTGTACTCATGTTAAACTGAATTGTTTGAAATAGAACTGTTTTGACATTTAATTGTGTGTGGCTAAAAACTTATATTTATACTAAACTGAATTGTTTGAATTAGAAGAGTTTGAGTAAACTGCATAGCTTTGAATAGAAATGTTTCTGACTATTAAACTGTGTACTCATGTTAAACTGAATTGTTTGAAATAGAACTGTTTTGACATTTAATTGTGTGTGGTTAAAAACTTATATTTATACTAAACTGAATTGTTTGAATTAGAAGAGTTTGAGTAAACTGAATAGCTTTGAATAGAAATGTTTCTGACTATTAAACTGTGTACTCATGTTAAACTGAATTGTTTGAAATAGAACTGTTTTGACATTTAATTGTGTGTGGATAAAAAGCTATATTTATACTAAACTGAATTGTTTGAATTAGAAGAGTTTGAGTAAACTGAATAGCTTTGAATAGAAATGTTTCTGACTATTAAACTGTGTACTCATGTTAAACTGAATTGTTTGAAATAGAACTGTTTTGACATTTAATTGTGTGTGGATAAAAAGCTATATTTATACTAAACTGAATTGTTTGAATTAGAAGAGTTTGAGTAAACTGAATAGCTTTGAATAGAAATGTCTCTGACTATTAAACTGTGTACTCATGCTAAACTGAATTGTTTGAAATAGAACTGTTTTGACATTTAATTGTGTGTGGATAAAAAGCTATATTTATACTAAACTGAATTGTTTGAATTAGAAGAGTTTGAGTAAACTGAATAGCTTTGAATAGAAATGTCTCTGACTATTAAACTGTGTACTCATGCTAAACTGAATTGTTTGAAATAGAACTGTTTTGACATTTAATTGTGTGTGGATAAAAAGCTATATTTATACTAAACTGAATTGTTTGAATTAGAAGAGTTTGAGTAAACTGAATAGCTTTGAATAGAAATGTCTCTGACTATTAAACTGTGTACTCATGCTAAACTGAATTGTTTGAAATAGAACTGTTTTGACATTTAATTGTGTGTGGATAAAAAGCTATATTTATACTAAACTGAATTGTTTGAATTAGAAGAGTTTGAGTAAACTGAATAGCTTTGAATAGAAATGTCTCTGACTATTAAACTGTGTACTCATGCTAAACTGAATTGTTTGAAATAGAACTGTTTTGACATTTAATTGTGTGTGGATAAAAAGCTATATTTATACTAAACTGAATTGTTTGAATTAGAAGAGTTTGAGTAAACTGAATAGCTTTGAATAGAAATGTCTCTGACTATTAAACTGTGTACTCATGCTAAACTGAATTGTTTGAAATAGAACTGTTTTGACATTTAATTGTGTGTGGATAAAAAGCTATATTTATACTAAACTGAATTGTTTGAATTAGAAGAGTTTGAGTAAACTGAATAGCTTTGAATAGAAATGTCTCTGACTATTAAACTGTGTACTCATGCTAAACTGAATTGTTTGAAATAGAACTGTTTTGACATTTAATTGTGTGTGGATAAAAAGCTATATTTATACTAAACTGAATTGTTTGAATTAGAAGAGTTTGAGTAAACTGAATAGCTTTGAATAGAAATGTTTCTGACTATTAAACTGTGTACTCATGTTAAACTGAATTGTTTGAAATAGAACTGTTTTGACATTTAATTGTGTGTGGTTAAAAACTTATATTTATACTAAACTGAATTGTTTGAATTAGAAGAGTTTGAGTAAACTGAATAGCTTTGAATAGAAATGTTTCTGACTATTAAACTGTGTACTCATGTTAAACTGAATTGTTTGAAATAGAACTGTTTTGACATTTAATTGTGTGTGGATAAAAAGCTATATTTATACTAAACTGACTTGTTTGAATTAGAAGAGTTTGAGTAAACTGAATAGCTTTGAATATAAATGTCTCTGACTATTAAACTGTGTACTCATGTTAAACTGAATTGTTTGAAATAGAACTGTTTTGACATTTAATTGTGTGTGGATAAAAAGCTATATTTATACTAAACTGAATTGTTTGAAATAGAAGAGTTTGAGTAAACTGAATAGCTTTGAATAGAAATGTCTCTGACTATTAAACTGTGTACTCATGTTAAACTGAATAGCTTTGAATAGAAATGTCTCTGACTATTAAACTGTGCACTCATGTTATACTGAATTGTTTGAAATAGAACTGTTTTGACATTTAATTGTGTGTGGATAAAAAGCTATATTTATACTAAACTGAATTGTTTGAAATAGAAGAGTTTGAGTAAACTGAATAGCTTTGAATAGAAATGTCTCTGACTATTAAACTGTGTACTCATGTTAAACTGAATTGTTTGAAATAGAACTGTTTTGACATTTAATTGTGTGTGGATAAAAAGCTATATTTATACTAAACTGAATTGTTTGAATTAGAAGAGTTTGAGTAAACTGCATAGCTTTGAATAGAAATGTTTCTGACTATTAAACTGTGTACTCATGTTAAACTGAATTGTTTGAAATAGAACTGTTTTGACATTTAATTGTGTGTGGTTAAAAACTTATATTTATACTAAACTGAATTGTTTGAATTAGGAGAGTTTGAGTAAACTGAATAGCTTTGAATAGAAATGTCTCTGACTATTAAACTGTGTACTCATGTTAAACTGAATTGTTTGAAATAGAACTGTTTTGACATTTAATTGTGTGTGGTTAAAAACTTATATTTATACTAAACTGAATTGTTTGAATTAGAAGAGTTTGAGTAAACTGAATAGCTTTGAATAGAAATGTTTCTGACTATTAAACTGTGTACTCATGTTAAACTAAATTGTTTGAAATAGAACTGTTTTGACATTTAATTGTGTGTGGATAAAAAGCTATATTTATACTAAACTGAATTGTTTGAATTAGAAGAGTTTGAGTAAACTGAATAGCTTTGAATAGAAATGTTTCTGACTATTAAACTGTGTACTCATGTTAAACTGAATTGTTTGAAATAGAACTGTTTTGACATTTAATTGTGTGTGGATAAAAAGCTATATTTATACTAAACTGAATTGTTTGAATTAGAAGAGTTTGAGTAAACTGAATAGCTTTGAATAGAAATGTCTCTGACTATTAAACTGTGTACTCATGTTATACTGAATTGTTTGAAATAGAACTGTTTTGACATTTAATTGTGTGTGGATAAAAAGCTATATTTATACTAAACTGAATTGTTTGAAATAGAAGAGTTTGAGTAAACTGAATAGCTTTGAATAGAAATGTCTCTGACTATTAAACTGTGTACTCATGTTAAACTGAATTGTTTGAAATAGAACTGTTTTGACATTTAATTGTGTGTGGATAAAAAGCTATATTTATACTAAACTGAATTGTTTGAATTAGAAGAGTTTGAGTAAACTGAATAGCTTTGAATAGAAATATTTCTGACTATTAAACTGTGTACTCATGTTAAACTGAATTGTTTGAAATAGAACTGTTTTGACATTTAATTGTGTGTGGCTAAAAACTTATATTTATACTAAACTGAATTGTTTGAATTAGAAGAGTTTGAGTAAACTGAATAGCTTTGAATAGATTTGAATTAGAAGAGTCTGAGTAAACTGAATAGCTTTGAATAGAAATGTCTCTGAGTATTAAACTGTGTACTCATGCTAAACTGAATTGTTTGAAATAGAACTGTTTTGACATTTAATTGTGTGTGGATAAAAAGCTCTATTTATACTAAACTGAATTGTTTGAATTAGAAGAGTTTGAGTAAACTGAATAGCTTTGAATAGAAATGTCTCTGACTATTAAACTGTGTACTCATGCTAAACTGAATTGTTTGAAATAGAACTGTTTTGACATTTAATTGTGTGTGGATAAAAAGCTATATTTATACTAAACTGAATTGTTTGAATTAGAAGAGTTTGAGTAAACTGAATAGCTTTGAATAGAAATGTCTCTGACTATTAAACTGTGTACTCATGTTAAACTGAATTGTTTGAAATAGAACTGTTTTGACATTTAATGGTGTGTGGATAAAAAGCTATATTTATACTAAACTGAATTGTTTGAATTAGAAGAGTTTGAGTAAACTGAATAGCTTTGAATAGGAATGTCTCTGACTATTAAACTGTGTACTCATGTTAAACTGAATTGTTTGAAATAGAACTGTTTTGACATTTAATGGTGTGTGGATAAAAAGCTATATTTATACTAAACTGAATTGTTTGAATTAGAAGAGTTTGAGTAAACTGAATAGCTTTGAATAGAAATGTCTCTGACTATTAAACTGTGTACTCATGTGAAACTGAATTGTTTGAAATAGAACTGTTTTGACATTTAATTGTGTGTGGATAAAAAGCTATATTTATACTAAACTGAATTGTTTGAATTAGAAGAGTTTGAGTAAACTGAATAGCTTTGAATAGGAATGTCTCTGACTATTAAACTGTGTACTCATGTTAAACTGAATTGTTTGAAATAGAACTGTTTTGACATTTAATTGTGTGTGGATAAAAAGCTATATTTATACTAAACTGAATTGTTTGAATTAGAAGAGTTTGAGTAAACTGAATAGCTTTGAATAGAAATGTCTCTGACTATTAAACTGTGTACTCATGTGAAACTGAATTGTTTGAAATAGAACTGTTTTGACATTTAATTGTGTGTGGATAAAAAGCTATATTTATACTAAACTGAATTGTTTGAATTAGAAGAGTTTGAGTAAACTGAATAGCTTTGAATAGGAATGTCTCTGACTATTAAACTGTGTACTCATGCTAAACTGAATTGTTTGAAATAGAACTGTTTTGACATTTAATTGTGTGTGGATAAAAAGCTCTATTTATACTAAACTGAATTGTTTGAATTAGAAGAGTTTGAGTAAACTGAATAGCTTTGAATAGAAATGTCTCTGACTATTAAACTGTGTACTCATGTTAAACTGAATTGTTTGAAATAGAACTGTTTTGACATTTAATGGTGTGTGGATAAAAAGCTATATTTATACTAAACTGAATTGTTTGAATTAGAAGAGTTTGAGTAAACTGAATAGCTTTGAATAGAAATGTCTCTGACTATTAAACTGTGTACTCATGCTAAACTGAATTGTTTGAAATAGAACTGTTTTGACATTTAATTGTGTGTGGATAAAAAGCTATATTTATACTAAACTGAATTGTTTGAATTAGAAGAGTTTGAGTAAACTGAATAGCTTTGAATAGAAATGTCTCTGACTATTAAACTGTGTACTCATGCTAAACTGAATTGTTTGAAATAGAACTGTTTTGACATTTAATGGTGTGTGGATAAAAAGCTATATTTATACTAAACTGAATTGTTTGAATTAGAAGAGTTTGAGTAAACTGAATAGCTTTGAATAGAAATGTCTCTGACTATTAAACTGTGTACTCATGCTAAACTGAATTGTTTGAAATAGAACTGTTTTGACATTTAATTGTGTGTGGATAAAAAGCTATATTTATACTAAACTGAATTGTTTGAATTAGAAGAGTTTGAGTAAACTGAATAGCTTTGAATAGAAATGTCTCTGACTATTAAACTGTGTACTCATGTTAAACTGAATTGTTTGAAATAGAACTGTTTTGACATTTAATTGTGTGTGGATAAAAAGCTATATTTATACTAAACTGAATTGTTTGAATTAGAATTGATTATTTACATCAAAATGTAGCGTTAAAGAGCCTATAAAATTGATATGTCATCAAACTAAAACAACCAACCAACCAACCAACCAACCAATCAACCAACCGTTATAAATGCTTTATAATATCTATCTATCTATCTATCTATCTCAATATTCATATATACGCGGGGGTGTCCTCGTGGTGTAATGGTGAAAGCGATGGACTGCGGAATCGTAGTAAGCAAGTTCGTACTCCAGTCGCGCTATTACGTTCACTTTCGGGCAAATACCCTTTGGAAAGGCATGAACCCCTTATCATCCCAAGTATGGGTTAAATAGTACCACGACGGTTCTTCTCGGAGAATAGCTTTGGCATTAAATAACCTACAAAGGTTGATATGCCATTAAACAAAGAAACCATCAACCATCAACGTTACTTATTTCATCAACCATCAACCATCAATGTTACTTATTTCATTCAATTCTTCATCTCTCTGACTCTCACTCCACACACACACACACACACACACACATATATATATATATATATATTAGAAATTTAAGCTTCTCACTAGCTCACTTATGTCAGGAACAAAATTGCAGTATTATTAATGTATATATATATATATATATATATATATATATATTCACAATCTCACTATATCAAAATCTTCGTATATATCAACTAATTTCCTAAATTTCTTTGCCTCTCTCTTTTTCACTTTAATTCTCTTTCCATATATATATATATATATATATTTCATGATATTCATATCGATTATTTTATCACCGTCCCTATCTCTATCGATTTATCTTATTATACACGCTATTCATGACAATATCTATCTATCTATCTATCTATCTATCTAATTTTATCCCTAACCTGTCTATTTTTCTGTCTAGCTATATAGATAGATAGATTAAGAGACAGTGACAGAAAGATTACAAGGGGCTAAGAAAGAAAGAAAGAAAGAAAGAAAGAAAGTAACCGAGACTCACTGGTTGATATGAAGATCCCAAGGAAGTCTTGGAAAAATCGATGACTGGAATCAGGTTTAATTTCAATTACCTAAATTATTTTATCTTTCTTTTTCCTTTCCCTTCTCTTCCCCCACCTCTCTCTCTCTCTCCTTTCCCTTTGGCTTTCCTCACCCATCTTTTCCATCTCTTTCAACATGGCGCCATTTAAACTGAGTCAGTGGCCTGGCCTGAAAATCGACTCGTACGGCACACAGCTAAATAAATTATACATACGTCGTGAATTCCCAGATAAACGTTCCCGCTCTGAAAATTACCCCTTATCATGGTATCGCAAAAATAGTTACATATGCGTTTGTTCTTAATGGAATCTTATTGATGTATTGTTGTCATCTGTCGTTCAACGAGTGAAAAGAAAAGGAAGAACAATGGGCGGGGAAACTGATGATTTTCAGACGATATTATTATTATTATTATTATTATTATTATTATTAATATCATTATTATTATTATTATTATTTGTTGCATAGACTATTGTCTTCACTCTCCCTATCGGAAGTTTTTCTTTTTTAATGTAACTGAAGCTGACAAAAATAGATGCTCCCTTCGTTTAATAAATAGATAGACAAATAAATGAATAATCTAAAATAAGCAACCCTCCCTCTCCCCTCCCCTAGAAAAACATAGAAAAAACAAAAAGAAAAGAATGTCAGAAGGATTTTTGTTACAGCAGCAAAGCCGAAAACGCTCATATTCATTCTTATTGAAACCTCGTTAAATTTTATACGTCCGCGTAACATTATCGTTTCGGTCTCGGGAGTCCTACAAATTCTCGTCTCAACGAGATTTCCAGAAAACTTTTTCATAAATATTTTTAGTACTTCTACTACAATTACATCGTTTGATATATATATATATATATATATATATATATATATATATATATATATATATATATATATATATATGATGACACATGATTCTTTTATTTGATTTAATTCCCAGATTAAACAGTCAGTTGTTTTGTTTCCTTAAATGTAATAAAAACTCTTTTCCTTTGGTTGTTACTATTTGTTGATGGGGTTGTTGGTTGTGGTGTTGTTGCTCGGGTCGTTGTTGGTGTTGTTGCTTGTGGGGTTGTTATTCGGGTCGTTCTTGGTGTTGTTGGTTGTGGTGTTGTTGCTCGGGTCGTTGTTGGTGTTGTTGCTTGTGGGGTTGTTATTCGGGTCGTTGTTGGTGTTGTTGGTTGTGGTGTTGTTGCTCGGGTCGTTGTTGGTGTTGTTGCTTGTGGGGTTGTTATTCGGGTCGTTGTTGGTGTTGTTGGTTGTGGTGTTGTTGCTCGGGTCGTTGTTGGTGTTGTTGCTTGTGGGGTTGTTATTCGGGTCGTTGTTGGTGTTGTTGGTTGTGGTGTTGTTGCTCGGGTCGTTGTTGGTGTTGTCGCTTGTGAGGCTGTTGCTCGGGTCGTTGTTGTTGTTGTTGTTGTTGGTTGTGGTGTTGTTGCTCGGGTCGTTGTTGGTGTTGTTGCTTGTGATGTTGTTGCTCGGGTTGCTTGCGGTGTTGTTGCTCAGGTCGTTGTTGGTTTTCTTGGTTATGGGGTTGTTAATCGGGTCGTTGTTGGTGTTGTTGCTTGTGGTGTTGTTACTTGTGGTGTTGTTGCTCGGGTCGTTGTTGTTGTTGGTTGTGGTGTTGTTGCTCGGGTTATTATTGGTGTTGTTGCTTGTGGGGATGTTGCTCCGGTTGTTGTTAGTGTTTTGCTTGTGGTGTTGTTGCTCGGGTCATTGTGGGTGTTGTTGCTTTTGGTGTTGTGGCTCAGGTCGATGTTGGTGTTGTTGCTTGTGGCGTTGTTTGGGCTGTTGTTTTTGTTGTCGTTGTTATTGGTGGTCCAGGATTTGAACTCGTGTCGTCGTGCCCATTTTCTTAGACGATAATTATTACACTATGGACATTGGCCAAAATGAGGTGCAGTAGTAAGGAGGAGGAGGAGAACTTTGCTTAAAGAAATTCACATTATTTACTAATTGGTGAGCCTTTGTTAATCCAATAGATTCGTTCGGTTTACTTCAAAGCATCTCTCTAAATTCCACAATTACGTTTCTTTACAGTTTGTGCTGTTATTGTTGTTGTTGTTGTTGTTGTTTGTTGTTTTAATTGTTTTTGTTGTTGTTTGTGGTCTTGCTACTTGTGTTGTTTGTGGTGTTCTTGTTGGGTTTTTTTTATGCTGTTCTTTGCTGTACTGATGTTTGGGTTGTTGCTATTGTTGTTTGTGGTGTTGTGTTGTTTTTTTGTGCTGTTGTTTGTGTTGTTGTTGTAGCGTTGCTGTTTGGATTATTGTTGCTGTTGCTTGTGGCATGAAATGTAATCATAATCGTTTAGGATTTGAATTCGTGTCGTCGTGCCAATTCTTCTGAGACGATAATTATCACACAAGGGACACTGCCTAAAAGTCTTAAGACACAGTTTTTCAGCTTGGTTTTCTTCTTATCATGAGGATGTCATCAAGCTGTTATCGCAGGATGTTGAAGAGGAGGAGGAGGAGGAAGAGGAGAAGGAGAACTTTAAGGAAATTCAGACTTTTTACTGATTGTTTATCCTTTGCTAAGCCAACAGATTCGTTCGGTATACTTCAAGGCAACTTTCTACAATCCCAAATCACGTTTTTTACCGTCACGTGATATCCTTTAACCAAGTCGCCTTTGAATTTCTTCCTACCATCTCAATTTTGAATCTCCGAATGGAATGTTGATCTTTGACCCATGCCAGTCAATCACAGTTCCCGCAGGTCTTAATCTTCCAAATAACACGTCTTCTTTAGTCGTCCATAATACAAGAAAATGGTTGCCAGTGGTCAGAGTAGTGTTGGAAACGACGAGGGAAAAAAAAACGTTGAGTTAATGATGACAAAATAAGATTATTTATATTAGTGGAAGGAAAAGACAGACACATGGCCACAGAATAATGGCAACTATTTCATTGTTAATCTTAAAACTTTCTTCTGGACCGGTTCTAAAAATGAGCTGACTTGAAGAGGTGGCAAAAGGTGGACATGGCTGGAAAAGCCGTCTTCGTTTAGTATATTACGATCAACATAGAATGATTTCTTGAAATAGCATTAAAGTCATTGGTACGACTATTGTCTTTAGATTCTCGTATTTTTTCACTTGCATTTTACATTTTACACTTCACACTTTCGAAGCATCACACTCTTATCCCTCTTCTAATAGTATTGAGAATAGTATATATATATATATATATATATATAATTAGAGGAATTGATATTATATTAATTAGATTACCACGACCAGAAAATCCAGCAAACACCCACATGCGACATACGGAACACTGAACAGCTGTTTCGACCTTATTGGGTCTCATCAACAGTGCATGCCATAATCCCCACCACTAGAGATCGAACCAGCAACCCCAGAATGTAGAAACCGAACTTCCACCAATGAGACAACAGTTCCTGCCGCACATAAGCGATGCCAAATAAACTAGTCATAGTAAGACTGCGCGAACGATCTGACAGAAATAAAATTTAATTCAAATCATATATATATATATATATATATACTGTCTAACACAAAAATAAATGTACGTAATATAGATAAAAATATAAAGGACTTTGAACTTCAAGACAAAGACGAGATAAAAAGAATATTACTAAATAATTATCCTCTACCAGGAAAAGGAAAAGCCAGACATGTGGTCACGGAAAAATCTAATTTGCTGTTTTGCCGATGCTACAGTTTCTGTCTGGACAAGTCTCAGAAGAAGGAGACCGTATATTCAAGTCGATAAAAAAATCCATTCTTTCACAAGTCGTAGCCCAATGCGAGGGAAGATTTTGGGTTGCCACGAAATTTATATAGTTTCTTCTCGCTTTCCTGGTTATTAACCGTCTGTTTAAAAATTCTCAAAAGTTTCATGATTAAACATTATCTTAAACCTATAACGAGAGTACTGATTATTTGCACTTTTATTGCCAGTTAGACACGAAATTACATCAGGAAGTTTGGAAGCATGCGTAGTGCAACGGTTATTATCGTTGAACACGGATTCAACGATTCGAGTTCTCATCCTTGGGAAGGGTATGGGTCCATTCGTTCAACTACAGGAAAATAAACTGGTGTCTTAAACCTTGGTGTTGCAACCGATCTGGCAGAAAGAAAATTTAATTGTAATCAGTTTTACACTACTTGTCTCACATTGTGTGCGCTAGAAGGGTTGAGTGAGTTCATTCATCAGAAATTAATACCAGCATGAGTAAGAGAAAGGTCATTATACGAGGATCGTTAAATAAGTTTCTAGACTTTTTCGTATTGGCACTTTTATTGATAGTAAACGCATAAAATTCTGGTCCCCTTCGAGGTAATCTCCTCCAGCTGCAATGCACTTGTTGTACCGTTCCAACAACTTCTGGAAGACCCCATGGAAGTTCTCTTGTATGAGCCTGTCAATAACCTTCGTCACAGACTCTTTCATCTTCTCAATTGTTTCATAACGACGGCCTCTGAGCTTAGGGAATAAGCAAAAGTCACAGGGAGCAAGGTCTGGACTATGGGGAGGCTGAGGTACTGTCTTGATGCCCATCTTGGTCAAATAGTCTGTGACAATGAGAGAGTTGTGGATTGATGTACTGTCCTGCTGGAAATGCCACTGACCCGATTTGAAGAGCGTTGGCCTCTTCCACCGGAATCTCTTCCTAAACTCCCTTAAAACCTCAACATAGTAACCCTAACCCTAACCCTTTGGCCAATCAACTCTGGTCTGTTGACTTCCTTTGTCCTCCCACACCTCTCATCATCCCTTACAGACTCCCTGCCTACCTTGAATCTCTTATGCCACTCAAAAACTGATGCTCGATTCATGCAAGATGCTCCAAAAGCAGTCTGAAGTATTCTATATGTTTCTGTGGCACCTTTTCCATGTTTAAAACAGAATTATATTGCATATCGTTCTTCTAAAGTGTCCTCGCGTCAAGATTACATTTTTGAAATTCATCAGCTGTGACAATCAGGCTTTAGTAGGGTTTATTCCAATTCCTGCAGTAGCTGTTCATTTGAACCTGAAATCATAAAAATTGGTCAGTTAAGATGTATAGCAATAAGACACTGAATTTTCAAGAGTCAACGACAATTTTAAATGCCTATACAAAATAGTCTGGAAACTTTTTCGATGTACTACGTATGTAAAAATAATGGATTTAACACATTACGAGTAAAATACTAGGAAGGTATTGTCAGGGGTCAGGAATCAAGTCTATCTTTACTGATGGAAAGGCACCATTATGAATATTTTTGAAATGTATTAAAAGTGATTTTACTTTAAAAAATTGCTGATAATTTTATTACAGTAGCAGATCTTAGAATTAACTCAATTAAAACGACCATTTAAATAATTATGATGCAATTTCCAAACTTTTTAACATTTATGTAAATAATATGAATTTTTCAGATTCGTTTCTGCAGACATGTTAATGGCTGTTAAAATCTAATAACCTTCCGCCGCTTATATCATTTATAATTAAATACTTCTTAGTAACATGGAGTGCGTGCATAATTTATATGTTTAAGTAACTTTTAAATGAGAAGTTTTCCACTATTGAGTAGTACAAGCAATTCATTTATTTTCTACGACCGCTTTGTCTTCTTCTCTATTTCCACTTTCACTTTCTTTTTTTCTTTGACTATAACTCTTTCTTTCTTTAATTTTTACACTTTAACTTCCACTTTAACTTGCTAATTTCTTCTTTTAACGAATCTCACTTTTTTTTATTTTTTTCTATTTACATATTTTTCGACTTTCATTTTTGCTTTCGGTATTCACTGTTTTTTGCCTTCTTCAACTTTCGTTTTTTTATGCCAATTTCATCTTTTACGACATTTTTATTTCTTTAACTTTTTTTTAATGACATGATCTTCTTCTTTTTCACTTTTATTTCTACTTTCATTTTCTCTTTAGAACTCATGAATTTTCTGCTTTCACTTTGTCTTTATTACTCAAGGATTTTCTACTTTCACTTTTTCTTTATTACCTACGGATTTTCTACTTTCACTTTCTATTTTGTACTGACAGATTTTCTACTTTCACTTTTGTACTCTCTGATATTCTACTTTCACTTTCATTTATTAATTTCATTTTCACTCTCTTCACATTCATTTCCTACTTTCCAGTTCTCGACTCTTGCAATCTTTTCTATTTCCTATTTATTTCCTCCTTTAAATTGTCTCTATGTTAAATCTGTCATTGCACATGGAATATAGAGGATTTTCTAGCGTCTGGTCATGCGTAGATCTTGCAAAAATAAAGTTGAATTTCATACAAATAATATCATTAAATGATAACCCAAACAAATTCTAGTTTACAGATTTCATGTGGTTTTACGGTCCTTAGTTAGAGTTAAACTGTCTTTAAACGTTGCTCTTGAAATCCAACAATTTCCATATATTCTCATATTGCATATCTATCTGTAATTACGAGGATTTCGTAATGGCACTTTCATTTATAGTACTCACATGAAACTCTAATCCCCTTCGAAGTAATCTCCTCCGGATGTAATGCACTTGTTGTACCGTTCCAACGACTTCTGGAAGGCTCCATGGAAGTCCTCTTGTATGCGTGTGTCAATAACCTTCTCACAGGCTCTTTCATTTCCTCAATTGTCTCATAACGACAGCTTCTGCTCTTGGGGAATAACCAAAAGTCACAGGGAGCATGGTCTGGACTATAGGGAGGCTGAGGAACTGTCTTGATGCCCATCTTGGTCAAATAGTCAGTAACAAGGATGGTGTTGTGAACTGGTGCATTTTTCTGCTGGAAATGCCACGGAACCGATTTGAAGTGTGCTGGCTCTTCCGACGGCGGAATCTCTTCCTGAACTCCCTTAAAACCTCAACATAGTAACCCTAACCCTTTGGCCAATCAACTCTGGTCTATTGACTTCCTTACTCCTCCCACTGCTCTCATCATCCCTTAAAGACTCTCTGCCTTCCTTGAATCTCTTATGCCACTCAAAAACCGATGCTCGATTCAAGCAATCTGTAGCATTCTGAAAGCAGTCTGAAGCATTCCATACGTTTCTATGACATTTTTTTCCTAGTACAAAAGATAATTTTATTGTATATCGTTCTTCTAACATGTCTAGATTGCATTTAGAAATTCACCAGCTGTGACAATCTGGCTTTAGTAGGATCTATTCCAATTCCTGTTGTAGCTGTTTATTTGAACGTGAAATCATAAAAACTGGTCACTCATCTCATAAGATGTGTAGCAATAAGGTACTGAATTTTCAAGAGTCTACTTCAATTTTAAATGCATGTACAAAAAAGTCTGGAAACGTATTGATTGCACCACGTCTCTCAATCGGTCTGTTCATATCTATCAATCTATCTATCTATCTATCTATCTCATCTTATTCCTTATCCATCTTCTTCTCTCACGAGTTTTCTACTCTCGTTTTCCCTTTCATTTCTTAATTAAAACATTTTTCATACTACGTTCCCCTTGTTGGTCTGATATTTCCCACCGCTGGGAATTTTCTGTAGAATATTTCTCATTGTTTTGATATTAATTTCGACTGTGTCTTCAATGCAACTTGAGGATATACTATACAGTAAAGCACTACCGACAATGATAATTGAAAATTCTCAGAATAAATCAAAAACATGTGCTGCCCGAATCGGCTCTATCTGTTCCTCTTCTCTGTCTGTCACGATTTCACATTCTTTCCTGTTCGCAGACAGCAAAATCAAGAACAAATTTACCGATGCCTAATTTTGACCATATAGCGGTACTAGTTACAAAACAACAAAATCATCACTTATGTAAGGACCATCACTTATCGTAAGCAGAAAGAATGGGTCAGTTTACGAAAACGGGCATTGATTAAGGGAGGAGTGTGTCTGCGACAGATTCTAGTCCTTATGTAACTATCGCATTGAATATGCTAGAGTCCAAAGTGACGCTGTTGGTAGAATATCTGATTGGTAGGAAAATTGAGAATAAAACATTGTGGTTAAAGGTGAAAAAAATTCTGGCTGAATTCGCCAGTGAAGAAGAAGGTACAAGATGATTTGGTATTGCATTGTCGGCAAAGGAAGATGGAAATCAAGTTCTGCCTGACATTGATAGTGAGAAAAAGGAAAACATGTTCTGCCAGACGTTTATGGTAATAAAAAAAGAAAAAAAATGTTCTGCTTGATTTTAGGGTGAGGAAGAAGGAAAATAAGTCTGTAATATATTGGCCGAGGGATTTCATTTTATGTATCATGCCTTTCGGTTGAGTTACGCTGAGAACCTTTCGCTTAGCGCATGGGTTAGTAAGGTGCAAACATAGGCGCAGGTGTTCACGCAAACGCGGAGTGGACGTGTCATTCAGCGATATCACAATAAAAATCCCAGATAGACGATGTGACCAGGGATGTGAGTGACGTCACGCACCGGAAGCGTGTGCTGAGATTTGAGAAACGTCAGTTAGTTGAGTTCTCGGTCCGAGGAAGACGGTTGACTTACGGGGCTCGCCGAAGCCAGGCCAGTGGCCTTGCGACATGTGTCGCACGTGGTTTGGGGCAGATCGAAAAGTCAGCTTAGAAAGATGGCATCTCTCTCCTTATGTCGAAAAACCTTTAAACTCAAAGGTAATAAAAGGTTTCGTACCTGAACTAAGAAGTCGTAAGTTTTTTTTTTGTTTCGGGATTCCTATGTTAACTATATATGAGTAATGAACATTTTATATCCATTTCACACACATCCAAATATCTGGCTATGGTCCAAGTCCTGCTTAACATAGATGGTGCAGAAAAGAAAAAAAAACAAGTTTTATTTGATATTGATAGCTTGAAAGAAGGAAAACAAGTTCTGCCTAACATTGATGGTGAGAAAGAAAGAAAACAAGTTCTGCCTAACATTGATGGTGAGAAAGAAAGAAAACGAGTTCTGCCTAACATTGATGGTGAGAAAGAAAGAAAACGAGTTCTGCCTAACATTGATGGTGAGAAAGAAAGAAAACGAGTTCTGCCTAACATTGATGGTGAGAAAGAAAGAAAACGAATTCTGCCTAACATTGATGATGAAAAAGAAGAAAAACGAGTTCTGTCTGACTTGGTCCGTGAACGAGAAGGAAAACAACTTCTGTCAGCATTTCTCGGGGATAAGGCATGAAAATAAACCCTACCTGTCATTTTTGGTGAAAGAAAAGAAGGAAATATGTTCGTCGTCACATTGTTGTCAGAGAAAACGCATTTTTTTCTGTTTTCGGCAGTAGCGACTCTAGCCTAATTTTGCTACTCGTGCCCCCACCACCGCCCTCTGTCAACTTCAGTTCCCAACCCATGGCCCGTGGACCCAAAGTAAGTCATCATAGTTGCTATTGCCTGATTCTCCATTGTATAGCACAGATTGACAAACGTACCTTGCATGGTGTTTTTTTTTTGTAAACAATCAAGATACTATATAATTTGTAGTCTTGTTAATACAGTAGATAAGATAATTTTTTTCCTTTTAAAAGTATAGAAAAAAAGAGAAGATGTTCATTACTATGACGAGAAAAATATGTTTATTTGAATAAAGAAACTGATGACAATATACACAGACACAGCTAGTAGTTTCAATTTCGCTTAAAATAAAGATTATTTGTTGAAAATGATTTCAAATAAACAAATTTTAGTTAGAGAATGTAATATATGCAACATTCTTAAAAGAAATAGAGATCTGTTAGTGAAAAAACGAATTAAAACACGCCGTTTAACCAACATTTACCATAGCGATGATGATGACGTCGGCAACAGCTATAATCTGCTATCCCCCCCTCTCTCTCTCTCGGTCCCTCTCCCACTTCCCAAGACAGCTGTCAGCAGTCAGAATGTGCTAAGATTTTTGAGTACGGTGTTTGGGTTGTTCTTGCTATTGGCTACAGCCAAAAGCGGATTTCTCTAACATTACTGTTATTATAAGGAACTAATGCTCGGCACGGATTGCGCGTGTTTAACATTATAGCCGATTTTATGGGATGTTCAATGAATCTGACGGTGGCCGGACGAAGACCATCCGTTCAAAACAGCATCGTTCTATTATTCCCAGATATATTTATGAACTTTTGGCTACTTAGTTATCGAAACTTGAATTTAATTGAGATCAGACTAAGTATGTTTGCTTGAAATTAATGGATGATTTTTAATCCATTTTGAATAACATTGACCGAGTTATTGGTCGTGCCGGACACGAGTAGCACTAGTCCCGTCTCCGCCCCTGATCTTCGGAAAGCTTCTCAAATAATAATTAGTACGGCTGTTAATAACCGTGACAGCAATATAGGCAAAATAAAAAATATATAATCTTTCTTTATCTGTTAGCCATATTTACCAACCCCTCCGCTCGGGCAGGTTATGACACGAGGTCAATTTTTAAGCGGAGTTTATCAGGTTTGAATTCAGAGTTTTCCTTCTCCTAGACTAGTTGCCTCACCAGGGCTGATGAACCTAGTCTGCCCTACTATTTACCCAGAGCTGGGGGGAGAATAATTGGATTCATACCTTTCCCAAGGTATATATATATATATATGTTATTCATATATATATATATATATATAAACCTATCTTTCATTAGTATATATTTATTCATTCATTTATTCACACATGCGCGCACGCACACACACACACACACACACATATATATATATATATATATAAATATTTATGTATTTATGTATACACACAAATATTATATATATATATATATATATATAGATCAGTCATTCATATAAATTTTCTTGTCAGTATATCATTCATTTATTTATATTCATGTGCCCACATCTGTATCTGTTATATATATATATATAAAAACCTGACTTTCATTTGTATATATTTATTCATTCATTTATTTACATACCGCGCGCACACACACACACACACACACACACACACACACGCGCGCGCACATATATATATATATATATATATCATATGTATCATATATATATCATCATAATGTCGTGTCACAAGCACGGATATCCCTGACCCTCTCTCGCCACCTCTCCCTATCATTCATCGCTTTTGGCTGGTCTTCAGGGCTACATCCCGTATCCTCACATATGTGAATATATATATATATATATATATATATAGATTTTTTTTATTCAGTCATTCATTTATAGATTTGAGTTTCACATGTGTATATATATTTATTTTCACGCACACACTTACAAACCATGCACACACACACATACACAATCTCTCTCTCTCTCTCTCTCTCTCTCTCTCTCTCTCTCTCTCTCTCTCTCTCACACATAAACTTTCGTTCATATAAATATTTCCGATATTAATTTAGTTGTACATTAACAGACACACATAAAAGCTCCATACACACATATATGTATATATTTAACTAGGTCATATATAAAACGAAACAGCCTGTTTATGGTTGAAAATGTATACGCTCTCCTCCCGGGGTTGAGCCCTCTAACGAAGGAATTCACACCTGCTACCCGTGTAATACAGAGCCCTTCTAACAAATTGAGCACTCTGACATCCGATGGTGCAGAATGTAAACAAACAAAAGCTAATGAATATGCGTTATAATTCCTTAGCTGACGTATTTCGTCGAAATGGCTAAGTGGTTAGATACCATGTCTAGCATAAAATTAGGCGGGTTTCTATACTAGATCGAAGCTTCCTGCATGTCTATCTACACTGAAGAGTTGTGATTCAACGAAGCAGTTTGTCTGTGGATGACTACATATATATATATAGTACAATTTAATCTAGACTCAAACTCGGTTAAGTCGTCATAATAAATTTATTTCGGCGGAGAATTTTATTGTCATACTCTCCGTCTCGTCAGATGACTATTTACATGCTTCTCTCTCGTCGCAGAGTAGCGAATGTGGAGTTACAGTTCGTATTCAGAAGATGAAATAAAGGAATCAAAAAATAAATAAATAAATAAATAAACAATAAAAAAAATAAAAATAAAAATAAGAATAAGGTGGAAATCAAATTACAAATTATTTCATTCATAGGCGTGGGCTGAGGGGGTTTACATGTTATGTGTTAGAACGATTAAGAAACAGGAGTAGAATTAATCTACTGGTCAATCCCTTCTAATTTTGCGTTCTTGTAGTAGTTCCTTCTACTTGGCGGATGTGATTTTCTAAACAGACTAAGATCGTTTAACTAATGGCTATCTCATACAAGATTTACATTTATTCCTATTATGTCTGTTAATTAACTCAGCTGTTGCCATCCTAAATATTCTTCTTGTTTCAATTAGGACCGAGATAGTTAAACCAGATAAGGTGGAGACATTTTATATAGTCGTCAAGTGTTTTTTTAATTTACCCTAAAAATGATCAAGAGGAATTAACCACTCCAGAATCACAAGTCCTAATTTTTGGATTAATATTCTACATTCTTCTGGTTCCTATCTATCTTTATCTTTCCTTGTCTTGGTGATATCTGTTATTGGGCTGATCTCTATTAGTTTCTAATACATCTTTATCATTGGCCTTGCGATTATTTAGGGACTGGTGTTCCAGTGGATCTTAATCAGGATAATTTGAATTTTCCTCTTAAAGACGAGCTCAATTCTTTACGTTCAACAATAGTTTTCTATTTTTGAAATTACTTTCAACAATAGTTACCTATTTATTTATTTAATCACACACAGTCACGTGTCTTATATATACATGTACGTATGAAAGAATTGTTATTTTCTTATGAACAGTACTACTTTATAATAACCATAGAATTTACAGTGTGAAAAGTTGCACTAAATCAGGATTTAAATAAGCATTTTTGCTACTAACACCAAAAAGAACTTTAATCAGACAAGTAAAGAGAAAAAAATCCTCGTGATAAAAAAAAAAGTTGTTTTTTTTGCGACTACAGTCTACCATACAAAATAAGTTTCCCGCCGGCAGAAGAAATACGGACACAAATACGTATTGACAAAATATATAAAATTATATGTAAAAGAAAAAAATGAAGAAGAGAAAAGATGTTAATAAAAATTGAAAAAAGATTAAGAACAATCCTAAATTTTAAAAAAAATTATATATAGTATTCGCAAATATAAATAAAGTTACAATGATATTTTTTTTAAATGGAGGAAGGTAATATCGTTAAGTGAGGTAAATATTGGACTTACTTCGAGGCCGCCAATTTGTCTCCCCTTGAAGACGCCATTTTGGTTTGTTATTATATATATATATTTTTTTTTACTTTGGAGATCTCCGAGGTAGATTTATATTTGGGAGGAAAAGAAACAAAATAACGATTCCTAAAAATAAAAGAAATAAAAAACAAACAAACTCAAAGAAAAATTATGTTCATAAACTTGTATTTTTCATATATATATATATATATATATATATATATATATATATATATATATATAGACATTAAAAGTTCACGTATGAAAAAGAAAAAGGAAAAAAGCAAATATTAATCTACGAAGGGGAGTCAAAAATTTAGCCATGTTTCCGTCACGTGAGGCAGAATTCGACAACTCCCAATATTTTTCCAAGGTGGCCAATACGAAAAACCACAGTGGACTGTCATCCTATTTACCAAACCCCTCACCTCGGGCAGGATATGACACAAGGTCCATTTTTAAGCGGAGTTCAACAGGTTTCAATTCAGAGTTTTCCTTCTCCTAGATTAGTTGCCTCACCAAGGCTGAAGAACTCAGTCTGTCCTACTATTTACCCATAGCCGGAGGGAAAATAATTGGATTTATACCTTTCCCAAGAGTATTAGTGCTATTTGAAATGAAATCAGTCTCGTCCAGGATTTGAACTCGAGTCACCGTGTCCATTTCCTACGACGATAACCATTACACTACAGGCACCTCCAAAACCACAGTGGACTGTCAATGGTTGGTTTGTTTTGGTTTGGTTTATTTTAATGGCATATCGACTATTGTAGCTTATTTAATCATATTTACCCAACCCCTCCGCTCGGGCGGGATATGATACAAGGTCAATTTTTTAAGCAGAGTTTAACAGGTTTGAATTCAGAGTTTTCCTTCTCCTAGACTAGTTGCCTCAGCAAGGCTGAAGAACCTAGTCTGCCCTACTATTTACCCATACCTGGAGGGAAAATAATTGGGTTCATACCTTTCCCAAGGGTATTAGTGCAATGTGAAATGCATTCAGTCCAGGATTTGAACTCGTGTCGCCGTATCCAATTCCTGCGACGATAACCATTACACCACAGACACCTCCAAAACCACAGTGGAATGTCATTGGTTGGTTTGTTTTGGTTTGGTTTAGTTTAATGGCATATCAACTATTGTAGGTTATTTAATGCCAAATCCTCTTCATCCATTTTGATCAAATATGATTTACTTATGTTTGGTTTTATGGCATATCAACCATTGTAGGTTATTTAATGCCAAATCCTCTTTATACATATATATATATTAGATATATAGGATTTGGTTCGGTTTGGTTTTATGGCATATCAACCATTGTAGGTTATTTAATGCTAAATCTTCTTTATACACATATATATTGAATATATATAAGATTTGATTTGATTTGGTTTTATGCCATATCAACCCTTGGAGTTTATTTGATGCGAAATCCTTTTCATACGAATATATTAAATATATATGATTTTGTTTGGTTGGGTTTTATGGCATATCAACTACTGTTATATTGTCATCTGCTGATTCATGTAGCATCATAACAACACAATAATTAAGTCGCAGTGACAAACGATGCAATGATAAAGACAGATGCACGCAGAAAGACGCAAGAAGACTTCTTTAACAATATTTACCTCTCACTTTATTGCAAAGGTTCGAAAAGGTTGTGTGGGGTTTTACTGTGAGAGGGAGCTGGAGATCGAACATAACTGCAATATTTTGACCCCATTGTTATGACCGTCACGTTGTGTCTCTCTTGTTCTCTTGATGCTCGACCGGAGGCCAAGGGGCTTACTCTGCTCTGTGATGGCTTTCTTTATTGCATCTTATAAGCATCTTCTCTGGACCCCAAACTCCATCGGGGTTTACGAGGGCCCTCTCGGTCGGGTGTAGCTTTCCCTACCACATCTCGTCTCTAGCTGTCTAGAACTCTACTGGCAACTGCTCTGGCTCGTCGAACTCACCTGAATTATATAATCATTCGACGCCCACTCGATCTTTGAAATCGAATATTTAATCGTCATCAAGCGGAAATAACTGTCATGTAGTTCACAGGTCACTCTCTTCCGGTGCATCATTCTGTAGTGTACCATGGGAACTTTTTTTTTAGCGATTTCCTCTCATAACTGCCATTAGAATGTGTCACTTCCTTCCGGTGCATCACCTTGAATGGCATTTTTGGCCGGGTCAAAAGGTCAAAACATAAAACTACTCTGGGTTTTGTAATGCCACATCCTCTATATACATATATATCAAGTATATATGATTTTATTTGGCTGAGTTTTATGGCATATCAACCATTGTCGGTAATTTAATGCGAAATCGTCTTTATGATAACATATATTAAATATATATGATTTTGTTTAATTGGGTTTTATGGCATATAAACTATTGTAGTTTATTTAACGCCAATCTATTCTGATACATAGAAACAGTTCTATTTCAAACACTTGAGTTTAGCATATGTACACTTTTTTTTATCTACACACAGATACATGTAGAAAACTTCTATTTCAAATAATTCAGTTTAGCGTAAGTACAGTTTAGTTCTATTTGACCCATAAGGGGGAGAATATATATTGTCATTTACAGACAGACTGTTTTGTTCTATCACAATTCATCTGTCTGGCTAGACACGCTTCATGTTGGGATCTAATCTTAGGATCTTTCCATACGAATAAAAGACTAATTTTTGTTTAAAATTTGCTGGAGTTGCGGGGATTTTTATATGCATATTTTTGTATTTATTAATCAATCAGCGTGTATGCTAGTTGAGTTGCTGCGAAAAATCTGAAGGAGCAAAGCTCTAAATAATTTTTAGCAATTTTTTTCTTCGAGATTATTAAAAATACACTTTTTTTTTAACCTATTAGAGTCATAGATAAATTATCAATTCTTTTTAATCAAAATTCGAGTCTACCTCAATTTTGATAAAATACAAGAAAAAAAAAACAATTTTTCCTCAGTAATTACAAAATTATTCTTCTTGTATTCAACGTCTTTCGGTTCATTAAGTTCATGTGAAAATCTAACATTTTTCATCTAAGAATGTACGTAATTTCAAAATCGTTTGATTATTTTAAATTAAATGTTATTTTTTTACGTATATTTTTTTCTACTACGATTTTTAAAAAATCTCGCAAGTTGATTGTTTGATTTCGCTTAGAGACTGACATTTGTTTTATAACGTTTTTTTCCCACTACAGTATTACATATTCATGCATGTATGTTTTACACTCACAAAATGTGTTGATTTAGACTTAGGCTAACAATAATGGCTACATTTCATATACTGATTTTCACTTTTCCCCTTAAAATATTTACGCACAGACTAATATTATTTTTTTTTAAAAAAAAGCTTTATAACATGTTTTTCAACAAATTTTTCTCTCAATTTAACGAAATTAAAATTATCTTTTTGTATGTTTTTATTTTGTTCTATCATTTACGCCCTTGTCCTATATATATATATATATATATATATATATATTCCACACTAGACGGAACCTCTCTTAAACTAGTAGACAAATTCACATACCTAGGAAGCAGCGTCTCATCAACCGAAAAAGACATTGACACTCGGCTAACGAAGGCATGAACAGCTATAGATAGGCGCTAGATCATATAGAAATCAGAACTGACCGATAAAATGAAACGCAGTTTCCTCCAGGCAGTGGTCGTATCGATACTACCATATGGATGCACTACATGGACTCTAACAAAACGGCTGGAGAAGAAGCTAGACGGCAATTACACAGGAATGCTGCGAGCTATCGTGAACAAGTCCTGGCGGCAACACCCCACAAGACACAACCTGTACGGCCACCAGCCTCCTATCACGAAAACTATTCAAGTAAGACGAACCAGACATGCACGACACTGCTGGAGAAGCAAGGACGAACTCATCAGTGATGTGCTCCTATGGACCCTGCATATGGCCAAGCAAAAGCAGGACGACCAGCTCAAACATACATACAGCAGCTATGTGAGGATATGGATGTAGCCCTGAAGACCTGCCAGAAGCGATGAATGATAGGGAGAAGTGGCGAGAGAGGTTCGGGGATATCTGTGCTAGCGGCTCGACATGATGAGGATGATGATGATGAGGATGATATATTATTGTCGACATGTTTTTGTGTATCTTACCTATCCGCAATGAATTTATAAAATAAAATTCCTTAGAAATATTTTTCTGTTGTACAATATTTATAATTCTTGATTTAGTATACTCTTACTCTGTAATCAAATATAATCACTGAATTAACACTGCTCTTCTTTCTCAATTTGTGTCCCGTATTTCTAGCCTTATGCCAAACTTTGTAACGGTTCATAAATTTACACCAAGTCTGCTATAACTACTTGTTCAGTCTTAAACAAAATATCCTCGAGTATTTTACCATTTAAAAAAAATTCAAAAAGGGTTGACTTATATACTGCACGAAAAACCCTGAAAAAAAACTTTTACTTGATAGAGTTAATATGGTACCATTCCTCAGGTACGGGTTGTCAAGTGAGGTTCAAGGACAGCAATAATTGATTTGCAAGACTATCCAGCTAAATACCAAATATTTTTTCACCTAAAAATTAGAGCCCATTCTACATGATTATTCTCTTTTGTTAAAAACACTTGATTTCAATATCTTTTTTTTTCTTTCCTTGTGGACAGTTTTGTTTAGTCTATTTGCATTACACACGATAAAATTCTTGTGTCTAATCTCCACTGATCATTGTATTCAAGTTTTGAGGATGTTTTCTTCAATGAATGAATACCGAATCTCAAAAAATTGTTTTAAAAAACATAAGCCATCACTTTACATAGATCTATTTACATAGGACATTGTATAAACGATAAAACAAGTGAAATGTCCTTTATATTCGTATAAGGATCCTAGAATTTAATAATAACCAACATATATCCTTTGTTTAAAAGATTATATTACTTTTAATTTAGAGGGAAAACCCATTAAACTAAAAGTGAATAATAACTAATTAATAATGCTAACCCTTAAAACTGTTTCCTTGTAAAGTTGATTTAAATTCAGATTACCAAAGTTAGGCACTGATAAGCTTGTTCAATACCCTGATTGGTTACCACTTTGTAACATTAGCCAGGGTAAGCATTGTACGAGGATCATTAAATAAGTTTCCAGACTTTTTACGTATAGGCACTTTCATTGATAGTACACACGTGAAACTCTAGTCCTCTTCGAAGTAATCTCCTCTGGCTGCAATGCACTTGTTGTACCATTCTAACAACTTGTAGAAAGCCCAATGGAAGTACTCTTGTGTGTGCGTGTCAATGATCTTCGTCACAGCCTCTTTCATCTCATCAATTGTCTCATAACGACAGCTTCTGACCTTAAGGAATAAGCAAAAGTCACAGGGAGCAAGGTCTGGACTATAGGGAGGCTGAGGAACTGTCTTTATGCCCATCTTGGTCAAAGGATGGAGTTGTGGACTGGTGCATTGTCCTGTTGGAAATGCCATTGACCCAGTTTCAAGAGTACTGGACTCTTCTGACGGAATCTCTTCCTGAACTGCCTTAAAACCTCAACATAGTAACTCTAACCCTAACTCTAACCCTTGGTCAATCAACTCGGGTGTTCTGACTTCCTTACTCCTCACACACCTCTCATCATCCCTCACAGACTCCCTGGCTTCCCTGAATCTATTATGCCCCTCAAAGACTGATGCTCGGTTCAGGCAAGATGGTCGAAAAGCAGTCTGAAGAATTCCATACGTTTCTGTGGCATTTTTAAAACAGAATTTTATTGCATATCGTTCTTGTAAAGTGTCCTCACATCCAGATTGCATTTTTAAAATTCACCAGCTGAGACAATCAGGCTTTAGTAGGGTGCATTCCAATTGCTGCTCTAGCTGTTCATTTGACCCTGAAATAATAAAAATTGGTCAGTCATCTCATAAGATGTATAGCAATAACATACTAAATTTTCAATAGTCTACGACAATTTTAAATGCCTGTAAAAAAAGGCTGGAAATTTATTGAATGCCCCATATATATATATATATATATATATATATATATATATATATATATATATATATATGAATTGGTTTATAGGCTTTTATGGCATATCAACTATTGTAGCGTGTTTAATATCAAATCATTTTTAATCATATGTATTAAATATAGGATTTCTAAACATATTTTGGAGATGACATTTTGAAAAAAAGCCGTAGGTCATTTTTCGCACATTGATGAATGTTGACAGACAATCAAATGATTTCAGATATTGTTATGTAATTCTTTGAATTCGTTCAGTTTAGTTTGGTCTTATGGCATTTCAACCATTTCAGAGGATTTAATGCCAATTCCCCTTCAACTAAAAAAGACATCGACACACGGCTAACGAAGGCATGGACAGCTATCGATAGGCTAACGATCATAGGGAAATCAGACTTGACCGATAAAATGAAACGCAGTTTATTCCTGGCAGCGGTCGTATCGATACTGCTGTATGGATGAATTACTTGGACGCTAATTAAACGGCTGAAGAAGAATCTAGACGGCGATTACACAAGAATGCTGCGAGCAATAATGAACAAGTCCTGGCGGCAACACCCCACAAGGCACCAACTATACAGCCACCTGCCTCCAATCACGAAAACTATCCACATCAGACGAACCAGGACACTGCAGGAGAAGCAGAGAGGAGCTCATAAGCGATGTACTCCTCTGGACCCCTATATAAGGCCGGGCAAAAGCAGGACGACCAGCTCGAACATACATACAGCAGCTATGTGAGGATACGGGATGTAGCCCTGAAGACCAGCCAGAGGCGATGAACGATAAGGAGAAGTGGCGAGAGAGGGTCAGGGATATCTGTGTCAGCGGCACGGCATGATGTTGATGATGATGATTTGGTTTGTTGGCTTTTATGTCATATCAACCATTGTAAAGTGTTTAATGCTATATCATTTTTATACATATGTATCAAATATAAGATTTCTAAAGATATTTTGTATATAATATTTTAAAACAAGCCGGAGATCATTTTTACACCTAAATAAATGATTCAACTTAAATCTCTCTAATACGAATAATTCTATTCAGTATTATTCATTTGTTTGCCCGCAGTTTAATCTTTTAAGTATTGCTATATATCACGAATAATTCGATTCAAACAATTGTAGATCATTTTATGCCAAATCCTGTTTATACTTATATATTAAACATGTAGGATTGGTAAACGATTTTCTTGATGATATTGTTAAATGAATCTAAGAATTTATGTTAAATAGTTTCAAGTATTTCTATCCAATACAAATAATCGTTTGGTTTGGTTTGGTTTGGTGGGTTTTATGACATATCAACCGTTGTAGGTTATTTAACGCCAAATCCATTTTTATGGAAATAATCTGTTCTATTTAAAACAATTCAGTTTAGCATAAGTACACAGTTTAATTGTCAAAAACATTTATTTCAAACTATTCAAGATGTTATATGTAACAATTCAGTTAAGTGTAAATACAATTTTAATGTCGAAAAACAGTTCTATTTGAAAGAATTCAGTTAAGCATAAGCACGCAGTTTAAATGTAAGTACGGTTTAATTGTCAAAAACGTTTCTATTTCAAGCTATTCAGTTTACTCAAACAATTCAATTTAGCATAAGAATGCTGTTAGTTCTATTTAACCCATAGATAGGACCCTATCAGGTGCTACCACTCCGGGCCAGAGTGACCTGGGAGCGATGGTAATGAAGGGGTACTCCGCATTCCCCAAAGCTCCAGCATTGCTGGAACCTCACCATCAGATTGTTTTGTGTCATATCCAAGACACTCGTTAGGTGTGTGTGTGGGGGGTCTTACCCCTCTGCAGAGAAGCAGTCTGTATATTCTACAGCCCCAGCCGACTGGGCAACACAAATAATCGTGTTTACTATTAATCATTTGTTGGCTCACAGTTAAATGCTTTCAAGTATTTCTCTCTAATACCAATGAATATATTTACTATCAGTCATTTGTTTGCACATAGTTTAATGGTTTCAAGTATTGCTATGTAACTGTAACAATTTAACATCAGTCATTCATTTGCATACAGTTAAATGCTTTCAAGTATTCCTCTCTAATACCAATGAATATATTTACCATCAGTCATTTGTTTGCACATATTAAATGCTTTCAAGTATTGCTATGTAACTGTAACAATTTAACATCACTCATTTGTTTGCGTAGAGTTAAATATATATACATGATTTATAAGACATTATTTAATCGGTAATTTCATTTTTAAATGATTTAGAACTAATGGTTCCAAGTATCAATATTTATCACTAATGTAATATGTCGACCGTAGTCTAGGGTGACCAAAAGGCTCCCTTTTCAATTGCTACTACACCAAGGTGTAGGGGAGGGCGTTATTCCTTTCCCTAGATTGCTCCACTTCATCTTTGTTACCTACCTTATATTGGTGAATGTTAAGCAAGGATTTATCAAATACTATTTTTAAAGGCTTTGGTATGACGCAACCTGGGGTTGAACCCAGGTCTCCCGGACAATTGGCGAACACTTCGTACAATAAGACATCAATCATTTGTTTACACAAAGTTAAATAGATATACATGATATATAAGAGATTATTTTATTGGTAATTTCGTTTTTAAATGATTAAAACTAATTTGTTTCCATCCTTGTACTGCTATTGTTTCTACAAAGGTAAATTGTTTCAATAAATGTTATCCAACACTTTTATTTCAATTCAGTATAAATGATTTGTTTGCACACAGTGAAGAGTTTAAAAATATCGCTATTTAACCCTAATTATTCTATTCACCATTTCTTATTAGCTTTCACTCAGTTAAATAGCTCCAAGTTTTAATATTTATCACAAATGCAAGTTGTCGACCCTGGTCGAGGGCGACCAGAAGGCTCCCTTTTCAATAGCTACCACACCGAGCTGTAGGAGACGGCGCTACTCCTTTCCCTAGATTGTTCCACTTTACTCTTGATTCGTACATTATATTGCTGAGGGTTAAGCAAGTATATATCAAGTATGACGCGACCTGGGATTGAACCCAGGTCTCCCTGACCATTGGCGAACACTTAGTACAATAAGACATCAATCATTTGTTTACACAAAGTTAAATGGTAAAACGTTTCTATTTCAAACAATTCAGTTTAGCAACAGTATACATGTCAAACAGTTCTTTTTGACCCATAGATAGGACCTATCAGGTGCTACTACTCCAGGGGTGTCCTCGTGGTGTAATGGTTAAAGCGATGAACTGCGGAATCGTAGTACGCGAGTTCGTACTCCAGTCGCGCTATTATGTTCACTTTCGGGCAAATACCCTTGGGAAAGGTATGAACCCCCTTATTCTCCCTCCAGGTATGGGTAAATAGTAGGACGGACTAGGTTCTTCAGCCTTGTTGAGGCAACTAGTCTAGGAGAAGGAAAACTCTGAATTCAAACCTGTTAAACTCCGCTTAAAAATTGACCTTGTGTCATATCCTGCCCGAGCGGAGGGGTTGGTAAATAGTACCACTCCAGGTCAGAGTGGACGAAGGAGAAATGACAATGAAGGGGTGCTACACATTCCCCAAAGCTGCTGCATTACAGAAGATTGACGATCAGATTATTAAGTGTCATATCCAGGACAACCGTTGGGAGCGGGTTTTACCCTTCTGCAGAGATGCAGTCGGTGTATTCTACAGACCCACCCGACTAGGCCACACTCGTTGGAGGAATCTTAACCCTTTGCAGAGATACAACGAATGTATTCTACTGACCCAGACGACTGCATCACACTCGTTGGTGGAGGATTACCCCTCTGCAAAGATGCAGCTGGTCTTTTTCTACTGATCCAGCCGCCTACGTCACACTCGTTGGGGGAGGCTTACCCCTCTGCAAAGATGCAGCCGGTCTTTTTCTACGGATCCAGCCAACAATCTCACACTCGTTGGGTGGGGGGTTCTTACCCCTCTGTAAAGATGCAGTCGGTCTTTTTATACGGATCCAGCTCACTCATCTTTATGTAATTCCAGTAATTCAATGTGACTTTAATTATTTGTTTGCCTCCAGTTAGATAAGTTCACAGTAAATGATCAAATAGTTATATTTGACCCATAGATGTGACCTTATCAGATTGTACGAATCAAACTGGGGCTTTGCAATATGCCGACTGCATCTCTGCGGAGAAGTAAGATTCCTCTCCAGTTAGTGACTTGGATATGACTCTAAATAGCCTGATAGTGAGTCTTCAGTCATGCGGCTTAGGAGAATGTGGCGTACCTCTTTATTACAATTACTTCCAGGTCCACTCTAACTTCTCACGGTCCTATTCATGAGTCAAATACAATATTTAATCAATTATCATACATGACACAATTTAACTGTAAAAATAAATGAATAATATTAAATAGAATTATTAATACAAGGTAGCAATGTTTGGAACCATTTAACTGTGTGCAAACAAATGATTACGATTAAATTGAACTATTATTATTAGATTGAAATACTTGAAATTATTTAACTGTGTGCAAACAAAGGATCTCTGATTTGATTTTGAAACATTACTTACATACTATTCACTTAAAACTCAGGTATAAACAGGATTTGGCATTATATAGCCATCAAGGTTTGATATGCCATTAAATCAAATAACCTAAGTACCATTCCGAATCATAGTGGACCCGGAAATAATGGCAAAGAAGTGGCACTTTATATTTCCAAAAGTCCTGTACTGCTGCCTCGTTATCAAATGGCTTAATGTCATATCTAGGACATTCGTTGAGCGGGGTCCCTCTCCTTATCAGAAGTGTTATCGAAATCAATTCTTCTGCCTCCGTTGACTGAGCAGGATGTGTATGTGTCAGGTTGAGCACGTGATTATTCTTTGTATATGTTTAAATATAAACATATTAGAATGAAAATTTGACTTCAAATTTACAAGCAATATTGTAACATTGCAATGTACATGAATATGCGAAATGTACATGGGACTTTCATTACATATATACATATATCACATAGAACATAGGAATCTCGAAATTCGAAAAACACGTAACGACATCTTTGTTCAGGTACGAACCTTTTTATTACCTTTGAGAGTAAAGGTTCTTCGACATAAGGAGATAGGCATAATCTTTCTATTCTGGCTTTTTCATCTGCCTCCTCCCCACAACACATGTGGTACCCGCAACGAAGGTCTCCGCGAGCAAGCGAAAGCCAACCGTCTTCGTCCAGTGTCTAGTCTCAACTAACTGACTTTTTCAAAATTTCCCAAAATCCTCAGCGCGCTTCTGGTGCGTGACGTCACTCGCACTGTCTAACCCCGTTTCCCACCTCGGGCTATTGTGACATCTCTGAGTGACACGTTCGTTCTGCGCGCTCGCGCGTGAACACCTGTTTTAATGTTGCACCTAACTAATCCATGTGCTGAGTCGAAAGGTTCTCAGCCAAACTAAACCCATAGGCATAAACCGAAATCCCTCGGCCATTATATTACAATATTTGGTGGATGTCTTCGTGGATAATAGTTAAAGTGATAGACTGCGGAATCGTAGTAAGCGAGTTCGAACTGTAGTCTCGGTATTACGTTCACTTTTGCACAAATATCCTGGGCAAAAGTACAAATCCCCTTATCTTCCTAGCTATGGGTTAAATAGTACCATTACTGTTCTGCTAGAAGGATGGGTTTGGCATTGAATAACATGCAAAGGATGATATGCCATTAAACAATGAAACCAAATCATATTGGAAAAATTGTTGATACAAGAACCTCAGATAAACCAACTTCACAACTAATCATCTTTTAATAAAAGTTGAGAGATAAATACGCAGAATTTAAATCCGATTTGAATCACTTAGAAAAGTTAATTCGATTTCATTAAATTTATATCTTAAGAATTAGTCAAATATGAGAAAATCTTAATAATTTTGTTAGAAATATTCTTATTGTTAAAATTTGTTAAACAGTTAAAATCAACAGAATTGCTCGTTCGACGTACACACTATTTAAAATCTTTGAGCATTGAAAATCAGTATATTCCATATCGAAGAGATCAGTTTAGTTCAACATACTAGAAATGGACACGTTAAGGATATATATATATATATATATATATATATATATATATTGTCCTCCACAGACTGTTTCGTTGTGTGGCTAGACACGTAGGACGCTTGAAGCTGGGGTCGAAACCTGTCCAAATTTACGTTAGACTTAGTATCAAACCGCACGGACCAGAAGCGTACCACGTCAGCTAGGGAATTATAAGGTGTTACGTAGCAACAGCAGCAGCAGCAACAGTGTTCGTTTGTTTACATTTTATACCTTACCGGATACCAGAGTGCTCATTTCGTTCGAAGAGCTTTGCATATATATATATATATATGTGCAAAGGTCTTATAAGATCTAAAATACTAAGAAAAAATTAGATCATCCAAAATACTAAGAAAAAATTATTTGATCATAAAAGTACAAAAGAAAGTACCGTGGTCTTATATATATATATATATATATATATATATATATATAGTGTGTGTGTATTTTGGTGAGTCGTCATTATTTATATAAGTTTATTTGAAGACCACGGAAGTTTCTTTTGTATTTTTATGATCTAATAATTTTTTCTTTGTAATTTGGATCTTATAATTTTACTAATTGATTTTTTTCTAGTAATTATTTTTGTTGGGATTTTTGGTTTTGCTTGGGTGCGATACTTATGTTGGAAGGATTTTTTATTGGTGTGGATGCTTTGGTTAAAGAATTAATTGAAGAAGTTGTTTAGTATATTAGTATTGAATTTTATTCTTATTCATTTTTGGTAGTTTATTTTTGATACTGAAGTCTTCGAGGATTTGAAGGAATTTTCAAGTTGTTATCTTTATGATTTTGGTGCGGATTTTTCCTATTATAGTAAATGCAAATTAATCTGAGTTATTACTAAAGGCAACTTTTATTTATTTTTGATAGTGCAAAATTAATAATCAAATATAGCAATCATTTAACCCTCACACCCTGTACTGACGCAGATATATATATTTGTTTGATTTTGTTTCGTTTAATGGCATATCAACCAGTTGTTGGTTATTTAATAGGAAATCCTCTTTATACATATATTTTAAATATATATGATTTGGTTGGGTTGGGTTTTATGGCATATCAACCATTGTAGGTTATTTAATGCTAAATCCTTTATACATATATATAAAATATATAGGATTAGGTTTGGTTTTTATGGCATATCATCCATTTTAGGTTATTTAATGCCAAGTCCTCTTTATACATATATATTAAATATATATGATTTGGTTTGGTTGGGTTTTATGGCAGATCAATCATTGTAGGTTATTTAATGCCAAATCCTCTTTATAGATATATATTAAAGATATATGATTCTATATAGTTAGATTTTATGATATATCAACCCGTTGTGTGTTTCTTAATAAGAAATCCTCTTTATACATATATATTGAATATATATGATTTGGTTTTGTTTAGTTTTATTTTTATGGTATATCAACCATTGTAGGTTATTTAATGCCGAATCCTCTTTATACATATATAGTAGATACATATGATTTGTTTGGATTTGGTTGGGTTTATGGCATATCAACCATTGAAGGTTATTTAATGCCAAATCCTCTTTATACATATATATTAAATATATATGATTTGATTTGGTTAGATTATAGCATATCAACCGTTGTAGGTTATTTAATGCGAAATCCTAGTAATACGGGTATATTAAATATGTATGATTCGAAAATATATTTTGTTGATAAGATTGTTAAACTTTGTCAGCACGGTGTTTTTTTTCCTCACATCGTGATATGGTTTAAAATATTGTCCGCTAATACCAATATTTTTTTTTACTATCAGTCATTTGCTTGCACACTGTCAAATAATTTCATTATTGCTATGCAACGGTAATAATTTAACCATATTTATCAACCCCTCTGCTCGGGCAGGATATGACATAAGGTCAATTTTTAAGCGGAGTTTAACAGGCTTGAATTCAGAGTTTTCCTTCTCTTAGACTTGTTGCCTCACCAAGGTTGAACAACCTAGTCTGCTCTACTATTAACCCATACCTAGAGGGAGAATAATTGGATTCATAGTTTTCCCAAGGGTATTAGTGCTATGAGAAAAGCAATCAGTCTCGTCCAGGATTTGAACTCGTGTCACCGTTTCCATTTCTTACGACGATAACCATTACTCTATGGGTATCTCCATATACAATTGTTGATATGCCACAAAATCCTATGACGATTACCATTACACAACAGCCACCTCTTCGCTTTTTGCGGAGAACACGCCGGAGCCTGTTCTGGACTTCGGTCCGGAGCGTGGCTCTGCAAAAGGAACAATGGCAGTCTTGGGGCCTTTTATTAGGCACCTAGTTTCGACTAGGCTACCCTCGGGTGGGCGAGCTGAGTTTTTGTCTCATTTGTCACCCATGTATGGCACTAGACCAAGCGTCTAGTTTAAGCCGTAAACTGGCATACGTGCCCGGACCCACATTTGGGTTCGTGAAACTGCTAGTCTCATCAGGCTCACATTGCACTAAGTGAGCAGCACAGACCTGCAGGGTTCGAGTCTCGGCTCGTTCTCGACCTCCCTTCCCCTTTATCCCCACTTTAATCGGCCTTCGGGCTTTTGACCTTGTGTCAAGTCGTGTCTGGTGGGAGGCAGCGACAAATATTGGGCACCTCTAACTGCAACAATGTAACACCAGTCACTTGTTGCCCTCTGTTAGATCGATATATTTGTTTTATTAGAGATTAGTTTATCAGTAATTTCGTTTTTAAATTAGTTAAAGCTCATTTGTTTGCGTGTTAGAAAAGCTACCGTTTCTACGAATTAAATGGTTTCAATAATTATCATCTCTTATAATTCTATTAGGACATCGAAACGAGGTTAACGAAAGCATGGACGGCTATCAATAGGCTATCGACTATATGGAAATCAGACCTAACCGATAAAATGAAACGCAGTTTCTTCCAGGCAGCGGTCACATCGATACTGCTATATGGATGCACTACATGGACGCTAACAAAACGGCTGGAGAAGAAACTAGATGGCAATTACACAAGAATGCTGCGTGCAATCCTGAACAAGTCCTGGCAGCAACACCCCACAAGACACCAACTGTACGGCCACCTGCCCCCTATCACGAAAACTATTCAAGTTAGACGAACCAGACATGAAAAGGAATATATGTGCTATAACCAAACAGGGGACATCTCCACTCTAGAAGGAACCCCACTTAAACTAGTAGAAAAATTCACGTACCTAGGAAGCAGCGTCGAATCAACCGAAAAGGACATCGAAACGAGGTTAACGAAAGCATGGACAGCTATCAATAGGCTATCCATTATATGGAAATCAGACCTAACCGATAAAATGAAACGCAGTTTCTTTCAGGATGCGGTCACATCGATACTGCTATATGGATGCACTACATGGACGCTAACAAAACGGCTGGATAAGAAACTAGATGGCAATTACACAAGAATGCTGCGTGCAATCCTGAACAAGTCCTGGCAGCAACATCCCACAAGACACCAACTGTACGGCCACCTGCCCCCTATCACGAAAACTATTCAAGTTAGACGAACCAGACATGAAAAGGAATATATGTGCTATAACCAAACAGGGGACATCTCCACTCTAGAAGGAACCCCACTTAAACTCGTAGACAAATTCACTTACCTAGGAAGCAGCGTCGAATCAACCGAAAAGGACATCGAAACGAGGTTAACGAAAGCATGGACAGCTATCAATAGGCTATCGACTATATGGAAATCAGACCTAACCGATAAAATGAAACGCAGTTTCTTCCAGGCAGCGGTCACATCGATACTGCTATATGGATACACTACATGGACGCTAACAAAACGGCTGGAGAAGAAACTAGATGGCAATTACACAAGAATGCTGCGTGCAATCCTGAACAAGTCCTGGCAGCAACACCCCACAAGACACCAACTGTACGGGTACCTGCCCCCTATCACGAAAACTATTCAAGTTAGGCGAACCAGACATGCAGGACATTGCTGGAGAAGCAGAGATGAACTCATAAGAGATGTACTCTTATGGATCCCCACACACGGCCGCGCAAAAGCAGGACGACCAGCACGAACGTACATTCAGCAGCTATGTGAGGATACAGGTTGTTGTCCTGAAGACCTACCTAGGGCGATGAACGATAGGGAGGAGTGGCGAGAGAGGGTCAGGGATATCCGTGCTGCCAGCACGATATGATGATGATGATAATTCTATTGAATATAAATGATTTGTTTGCACACAGTGAAGAGGTTACAAGTATTGCTGTGACACACCCCTTCGGCCGCCCCGAATACATGAACTTCTTAAAACCAATACTATTCATGGCCCGTGATTCACCTAGTAGATTCCGACATGGGTATCACACATTTCTTTAGGGCCACAGGAAATACAACCGAGGGAGTGGGAAAAAAAAGGACAAACGAACAATATGGACCTAGGTCAGCTCCAAGTGCAAGAAAGGGAGTTCTGTGACATTACATTCCTTGTGCGTCTGTAGACTAACGCTGGCGTTCATTTTGCGCCAAACTACAAGCCACTAGGAATGCCAACTCATCTTTGACCGTCTTCCTCACTGCCCCTGGGCTCTATCTCACGCCGACTGGTCTCTTCTGCTGTCCGTTATCGACTGCCTCTCTGAGTCTCTCTCCGCCAACTGACCTTCTCTGGGTTCCTTTTCCAACTGCCTTGGCTTCTCTCGGACCTGCCTTTCCTCCCCTACATCCGGTCTCGTCGGAGATCTCGAGTCCAAGCCCTTTGTTTGGTTTCGCGCCAAAATAGACAAAGGCATCGTCTGCTTAGCGGACTACCCACATAGTTTCACATTGCTATTTAACACTAATTATTCTATTCAACATTATTCATTCGTTTTCACAGCGTTAAGTGGTTCCAAATATTAATTTACATATATCACTAACATCATCATCATCATCATCACCATGTTCATCATCATGTTGCACTGCCGTCACGGATCTCCCTGAACATCTTTGCCCAGTCGGCTGGGCTGTAGAATACACTGACTGCACCTCTACAGAGGTGTAAGACCCCCCCTAAGTTTCCTGTATATGACACTAAACAGTCTGATGACGAGGTCCCAGTAATGCTGGGGCCTTGGGGAATATGGAGCAACCCTTCATAGCTATTGCTCCCACGTCGACTCTGGCCCGGCGTGGTAGCACCTGATAGGGCCCTATCTTTGGGTTAAATAGAACTAACGGCATACTTATGCTAAACTGAATTGCTTTTTTAAACTAAATAGCTCGAAATAGAAATGCTTTTGACAAGTAAACTGTACTTACATTTAAACTGCGTGCTAATGCTAAACTGAATTATTTGAAATAGAACTGTTTTTTGACATTGAAACTGTATTTACACTAAACTGAATTGTTTAACATAGAACTGTTTTGACATTTAACAGTGCGTAAAGAAAATATGTAATCGTACTAAACTGAATTAGCTGAATTAGAACTGCTTGACTAAACTGAATAGCTCGAAATAGAAATGTTTTTCACAATTAAACTGTACTTACATTTAAACTGCGTGCTAATGCTGAACTGAATTATTTGAAATTGAACTGTTTTTGACATTGAAACTGTACTTACACTAAACTGTATTGTTATATATAACTGCTTGAATAAACTGAATAGTTTGAAATAGAAATGTTTTTGACAAACTGTGTACTCATGCTAAACTGAATTGCTTGAAATAGAACTGATTATTTACATAAAAATGGATTTGGCGTTAAATAACCTACAAAGGTTTATATGCCATAAAACCAAACCTGAAGCTCTCCTCGCAACACATCTCTATCGTCCATTGCTCCTGGGATGTCTTCAAGGCTCTATCCTGTATTGGCACAGAGCTGTTGTATATAGGTTCTAGCTGGTCATCCTACTCTTGCTCGTCCGTGTGAACAAATCCAATGGAGTATGTCCTTCAGGAGTTCCTCCTTACTTCTCCAGTAGTGTATCGCGTGTGTGGTTCGTCTGACTTGGATAATTTTTGTGATGGGTGGTAGGTGGTCGTATAGTTGTTGTTTTTCTTGGGTGTTTCCTCTGTACAACTAAACATCAGTCATTTGTTTACACACAAATGATCAAACAGTTATATTTCTATCAATTCAGTTTAGCATAAGTCAATTTATTTACACATAGCTTAAACGTCAGGCGGTTGTATTTGACTAATAGATAGGATCCTATCGGGCACTCCCAATCCAGACCAGAGTAGACGAAGGAGCAATGGCAATGAAGAGGTGCTCTACATTCCCTAAAGCTCCCGCATATCTGGAGCCTTACCATCAGATTGTTTATTGTCATATTCTGGACTCTCATTGGTAGGCGTGTTTTACTCCTCTGCAGAAATGCTGTCGATGTATTCTACACTCCCAGCTGACTGGGGTGACATACTTTCGTGTTCGCACGCTTGGAGAAGTACAGACAGAAACACATAAACATTTACACGCATTTACACACAAAAATACACCGAATTACACTTACACATTTAAACTAAAAATTGCACACATGCATCAGCAAAATACATTCACACACACATTTACACAGAAATGTTACATTCAAACAGACATGCTCACGTACAATTAACAAGTACACATAATAGGTGTACTTATATATATATATATATATATATATATATTGCCAAGTCGGTTGGGGCTGTAGAATACACAGACTGCTTCTCTGCAGAGGGGTAAGACCCCCCCAACGAGTGTCCTGTATATGACACTAAACAATCTGATGGTGAGGTTCCAGCAGTGCTGGAGCTTTGGGGAATGCGGAGTACCCCTTCATTGCCAACGCTCCCAGGTCCACTCTGGCCCGGAGTGGTAGCACCTGATAGGGCCCTATCTATGGGTTAAATAGAACTAACAGCATACTTATGCTAAAATGAATTGAGTAAACTGAATAGCTTGAAACAGAAACGTTTTTGACAATTAAACCGTACTTACACTTAAACTGCGTGCTTATGCTTAACTAAATTCTTTCAAATAGAACTGTTTTTCGACATTAAAACTGTATTTACACTTAACTGAATTATTACATATAACTGCTTGAATAGTTTGAAATGGAAATGTTTTTGACAATTAAACTGTGTACTTATGCTAAACTGAACTGTTTTCAATAGAATAGATTATTTCCATAAAAATGGATTTGGCGTTAAATAACCTACAAAGGTTGATATGCCATAAAACCAAACAAACCAAACCAAACTATATATATATATATATATATACGATACTTGGAATTTTGTTGGAAAAAATCAAGTTTTCTGAGCTTTCTCACTCTGTTGGCATTTTCTGCATTTAAAAAAATCAAATCGAATTTTGTAAAACTTTCTCACCTTTATGGTGATTCTAGCTGTTGTATAATTTGCTAAAGTTAATAATAACAATAATAAAAATATTTATACATAAGTACATATGAACGGGTTTATTAACTTCTGGTTTCGGTCGATGGTGACACAAGGAGACACAATTCTTAAAAGTCTTTGCTAACCATACTATGCTGACCCCAATATCTTGTGGTGTTGAAGATCTCTTTCGGTAGAGATCCGAAAAACCCTACTACATCTTTCAACGATCAAAATTCAACTCTCGCCTCCATAGTCCAATCTCAACTGATGTCTTTTCAAAATCCTCAAATTCTCAAGACCATCTTATTTGGGCATGACGTCATCCACACTCCAGCCCCATTTCCTGTCTGGGGGTTTATTATGACAGTGGTGATTGTCATATCCTTTGCGCACGAGCATAAAACTGTACTCTATGACTTTGCATTTGAACTAAGTAACTTGAATAGTTCAAAGCCTTACCAAACTGAATGATAAAATATAAATAACGAAAAATGATTAATATAAAAAATAATTCCTTAATTATATAAGTAAGTATAGTAAAGTTAGCGACCATAGTCGAGGGTGACCCGAAGGCTCCCTTTTCGATAGCTACTACACCAAGGTGTAGGGGAGGGCGCTACTCCATTCCCAGGATTGCTCCACTTTACCCTTGAACCGTACCTTATAATGCTGAGTGTTAAGCAAGGTGGTATCAAGTACCATTTTTAAAGTCTTTGGTATGACTCGACCTGGGATTGAACCCAGGTCTCCCGGGCCATTGGCGAACACTCTAACCGCTGGGCCAATGTCCCATGTGCATCATAATTGTTTAAATTCTAAGTTTTGGTAAACTTTTCTCATTTTTATGGCAATTTCTGTCTTTTACAACCGTTGTATAATGCCAAAAAAAAAAAATTAATTTGTTCATTGCATACCATTTGTAAAATCAAGACAGAACTCTAATTCTGCAATAGGAACATAGATTCCTCCTTGAACTATCATGAACTGTATGAAAAATGACATTGCAATGATTTCATATGGCAATTTTGTTTGACATGTCCGCAGAACTAGAAGTGGGTTTGTCGCAGTGCCAAACATCTTCAAGGAAGTCGGGATCCTTTTTAATCTTGTTATCAAACCACAGGTACATCACTGTTGTATAGTGAACCTTGACCGAACCGTTAATCAGAGATGCACCTGTGTAAATAAGCGGAAGAAGAAGCGGAAGCAAGTGAGCATTATGAAAGAATATAGGCAGATGCTGGCGGCCGTTGATGATAGGAAGGCCAGAGTGAGAACCAGCTTGCAGAATGAGAACGCCCCCTCAGGGACACCCGGTTGAGAAACTGCAGCCAAGATTAGGAAGAAGTGCTAAATGGGTTCTTGATGAAAACACAGCGTGCTAGGGTCAAGAGAAGAAGTTGGGCCAATATAGCAGACTGTCCCTGTTTACAACCATCTCTCACACACAACAGAAACATCAACACTTTCGAGAATAAAGTGTGAGAGAGATATTTCTATAAAGAAGTGAGTTCGTTCGTTCATGGAATTGCGTAAATCGTGTGTATACGTACAACATCACTACGCATTTTTCCATGTCAGCTAGTGTGAGTTTAAGCTTGATTTGGATTCTTTATGTGTAGAGCTTAAAATCCTTCTTGAAGATTCTTTGCAACGATGCACATGGAAGACCAGGTTTTCGGGAACGTCTTCAGAGGGGCTTTTTCAGACTCCTTCCAAGAGAATATCTTACGGCATCCACATTGTCAAGACATCTTGCAGTCAACTTCCTGCCAGATCTGGGATTTTCTGTCTTCTTGTTGAGGTTGTTTACTGTATAGTGGCCCATACCACGTTATTTCCGGTATCGCGGAAGTATAAAGCCAGAGACCGAAGCAGAAGCAGAGACAGAAGAGCTCTGAAAGGATGTCGGTCAGTAGAAGACCAACTTCGGACGTAACACCTACAACGAGAGACTTATAATACTAGTTGGACTGTACCATTCAAGTTAATAGATAATTAACTCTGTTTCACGGTGTATTGTTTCAAAACAACGATACAACAAAATAACATTATATTGAAAAAAGCAATGTTAAAGGCACAATGTCTAAATTTTAATTATTTTCTTAACAAGTCATGTAATGTTGATTTTCTAGAGCTAATTCTTAAAATATTTCAGACATCTATTAGCAGGAATATTGGTTTAATGAGTAGAGTATTCGCCACTGGTCTGGGAGACCGATGTTCAATCCCAGATCGAGTCATACCAAAGACTCAAAAATAGCACTTGATTTCACCTTGCTTAACACTCAGCCTTATAAGGTAAGGATAAAGGATGAAGTAAAGCAACCCAGGGAATAGAGTAGCGCTCTCCCCTACATGACGGTGTAGTAGCTCTTGAAAAGGGAGACTTCGAGTCACTTTCGACTACGGTCGTCAACTTAGCTTACTTATTACCAAGAATTTGGTGTATGATTATTTTTTCGTCAAGACTGGCTCCAGGTTTGTTTTCCAGGTTTATATAATATATTTTGTTGAGTACATCACTAGGATAATCATTTCTAATGGGAGGAGCAAGACTTTAGTTAAAGATTTTGCAATATTATAGGGAGCTGTTCCAATCCCAAAAACAATTAGTCATGAAGGAATTCCAGGTTCTTGAGTTTTAGGAATATAAAATAATTCAAATAATTCTATAAAATTTTCATGATTGCAGGGAGATAAAAAAATAAATGAAAATTAGAATCTGTCTTTGCGATGGATAAATATTTTATAAATATTTCATAAGACTTATTGAAAATATATTTCTTTTTAGTTATATATTGTCATGTACTTTGTTCATAATTAAATATTTTTCTGATACTGATATATACTGATACAAGTAAGAAAGCTAGAGAAAAAAACTTTTAAAAACTTACAAAAATAAAATCCTCTGGCCTTAAGCCAATCTTGTATAAACAATATCATCTCCCGCTGCTTGCACGGGTCTCCCTGAACCTCTCTCGTCTCCTTTCTTTCTTGTTCATCGGTACCTAAAGGTTTTCAAGTCCTCATCGTGTATCATCACAGAGCTGTTGTATACAGGTTTTAGCCGGTCGTCCTGCCTTTGTTCGTCCATGTGTTGGGGTCCACAGGAGTGTATTGCTTATGAGTTTTTCCTTACGTCTCCAGCAGTGTCCCGCATGTCTGGTTCGTCTAACTTGGATAGTTTTTGTGATGGGTGGTAGGTGGTCGGACAGCTGTTCTTTTGTAGGGTGTTGTCTCCAGGGCTTGTTCAATATTGCTTGCAGCATTCTTGTGTAATTGCTGTCAAGCTTTTTTTTCCCTACGTTTAGTTAGCATCCATGTAGGGCATCCATATTGCAGTATTGACACGACTACTGCTTGGAAAAAACTGCGTTTTATTTCATAGGTTAAGTCTGACTTCAAAATTATGGGTAGCTTATCGATAGCTGTCCATGTCTTTGTCAGTCACATGTTGATGTCATTTTCGTTTGATGAGACGCTACTTCCTAGGTAGGTGAACTTGTGCATTAGTTTAAAAGCCCACACTTAAAAATTGAGATGTTTCATCTTTGATTAATTATATTCTGTCTTGTCTGTGTTGACATGGAGACCTATGGCACCTTCTGCTCGTTCCAGACTATGTAACTGAGATTCGGCTTGGGCTGGTGTAATTGCTAGAAAGAATATGTTAACAGCGTAGTCTGCGTTTGAATTAATTTGAGCAGGGTGCTTTCTATAGATGAGAATCAAAACAGTCATCGAAAGATTACCATGGCTCATATTCAAACCAATAAACAATATATATATATATATATATATATATATATATATATATATATATATATGAGATGGTTGTTGTAGGTCCAAAGAAAAAATAAGGATATATTTTAAAAAAAGAAGGTCCACGAAGAGATTTGTATTTTTTGAATTTATTTATTTTGTTCTTGGATACTTGTTATATATATATATATATATATATATGTATGTATGTTTCCAGCTTGGCACTTTCGTCAGAGAACCTATGTGACACAAGGCCTTTTTAATGGGTTACTCAATGAGATTGAACTCACTATTGTTTCCTGTGAGTGAGTAATATGTTTTGTGGCATATCAACCTTTGTAGGTTATTTAATGCCAAAGCCATCCTTCGAGAAGAACAGTAGTGGTACTATTTAACCGGGAGTGTCCTTGTGGTGTAATGGTTAAAACGATCGATTGCAGAATCGTAGCAAGCGAGTTCGAACTCCCGTTCCGATATTAAGTTCACTTTCGGACAAATACCCTTGGTAAAGGCATGAATCCTCTTATCCTCCCAGGTATGGGTTAGATAGCCCCATTACTGTTCTTCTATGAGAATGGCTTTGGCATTACAAAGGTTGATATGCTATTAAACAAAGAAACCAAAACAACTATTTAACCCATTGCTAGGAGGACAAGGGGTTTTATACGTTTTGCAAAGGTATTTGCCCGAAAATGAATGTAATGAAGCGACTGGAGTTCGAACTCGCGTACTTTGATTCCGTAGTCTATCGCTTTAACCATGACAACACGAGCACAACCCAATTTTGTTGTTTGAATCTATTGTACATGAAGCAATATTACGAAATTCGGTATTAAAAAAGAGAGAAAAAAAAATGACCAAGATGAAAAACAAGCTGACTACTAAACATAAGCTATGTTTCTGGTAATTTTACGTGCGAACATTTTGGTAATTCAGTTAATTCTTTGATTGGTTTACATCGTTAATGATTCCACTTCGTGGCCAGACGAGAGAAAAAAAATTCTTTATTGTCAGAAAAAAAAGAAGAAAGCTAAAACAATGCCAGACGTGTCAAAGTCTATTTGCAGTTTTTGTCTAGGAGGACGCATATTTTTTGCTAAATTACAAAAATACCATAACTTTCTCTCTCTCTCTCTCTCTCTTTCTCTCTATCTCCCGTTAACACACACACACACACTCACAAACGCCTATAGAAACACAATGTTCTGTGTCTCTAACATACAGTATTTTTTTCTGTTTTTATATATGTTTGATTCATTTTTCATTTAACCAGTCGGTGGTACTAAGAATATATCGAGCACTAAACTAAAATCGCCCTGTCGGCTGGGGCTGTAGAATACACCGACTGCTTCTCTGCAGAGGGGTAAGACTCCTCCTCCTCCAACGAATGTCTTTGTATGACACTAAACAATCCGATGATGAGGCTCCAGTAATGCTGAAGGTCTGAGGAATGTGGAGTGCGCCTTTAACGCCATCACTCCCAGGTCCACTCTAGCCCGGAGAGGTAGCAGCTGAAGGATCCTATCTATGGGTCGAATATAACTAAACTGTGCACTTATGCCAAACTGCATTGTTTGAAATAGAACTGTTTTAATTCAAACAGTACACGGGCACCTCTGGTGGTGTAACGGTTAAGCAAGCTAGACTAGCAAACCTACACGAGTGAGTTCGAGTCTCATTGGGTACCCCATTCATTCGGCCTTGTGCCACATCGAAGCAAAGAGCTTCGTAAATTACTAATTCAAACAGTACACTTATGCTAAATTGAGCTGTTTTTACATTTAACTGGGAATAGATAAATGCCTGATGTTTAATTGAATTGTTCGTGATACATAGCGATACTTGGAACCATTTAACTTAGTTGACTAAACAGAATTTTAAAAAAAAACTGTTTTTTACCTTTAAACTTTGTACTGAATTGTTTGAAATAGAACTGTTTTTTACATTCAGCTGTGTGAAAATAATAAACTGTATTTATGCTAAACTGAATAGTTTGAAATAGAACTGTTAATATGTATTAAAACAGAGTCTTTGGCATTAAATAAACTGCCATGTTTGATATACCATAAAACAAAAACAAATAAATAAAATGAACATCCCTAAAAGTGGGGTAAGACTTAGCTGCCCAGGAAAGTTATTATTTTAGGTATGACACTAAACTGCCAACGGTTGTGAGGAACCGGTGAAGGAGATCTGCAAAATGTGGAGTCACCCTTTTATTGTAATTACTCCCAGGTCAACTGTCCAGTAGGATGCATCCGATGGTGATGCTGCAGTTCTAAACAACTGATGAGTTTTGAGTTGCTCCTCTGATGCCATTACTTCCAGATGTACTCTGACAGGAGCTTTGATAAAGTTCAAATAAATCACTTTAAAATTATTAACATTAGTTAAGAATACTTGAAACCATTTAACTGTGTGCAGATTATTTTTATTGAAAAATGTTTGTTGAAGCAATTATTGTTTTTAAAAGTTTATTATTATTCTCGTTGTAAGTTCCTCTTACCTGCATCTTTCATTGTTTTCAGAGGATTTTCAGTGACAGCAAGTCTCCTCAAGTCTCCAGGACTCTTCTCAGTATTCTGGCCGATCTCAATAATACTGTAGTTTGAATGATCTCCACTCGTCGAGTTATCTCTCCAAGTCCTCCAGTCCCTGAACTAATCATTTGGTGACAATACCAAGTGCACCAAATACAATTGGTATCACCGTTGCTGTCATGCTCCATAGTTTTTCTAGTCTTCTGGCAAGGTCTATGTACCAATCTCTCATTTTGCTTTCTTTCATTTTTATCCAGAGGTCAACAAGAACGGCAAAGTTCTCTATTCGGCAGGTTCCTTTTTTTGTTGACTATCACAAGGTCTGGTCATTTGGCCGATAGATCATCCGTTTGTATTGCAAAATCTTAGAGAATTTTGTGCCACTCATTTTCTATGATAGAATTTTTATTATTATTATTATTATTATCATATACTTTTTTTAGAGTTTTTCACATCAGTGTTAACTGATGGTTCTACACTGGGGTTTGAGTGACAGCAAGTCTCCTCAAGTCTCCAGGACTCGTCTCAGGATTCTGGCCGTTCTTAGCAATGCTGTCGTTTAGATAGTCTCTACCCGTCCGCCAATTTCCAAGTTTTCCAGGCCTTTTAATAATCCTTTAGTTATTGTGCCTAAAGCACCAGTCACATTTGGCACAATCGTCACTTTCATGTTCCATAGCTTTTTCAATTCTCTAGCAAGGTCGAGGTACATATCTTTCTTTTCACTTTCCTTCAGATTTATTCTGTGGTCCGCCGGGATAGCAAAGTCGACAATTTTACAAAGTTTTTTTTTTTTGTTGATTATTATGAGGTCTGGTCTTCTGGCCGGGATTATGTGATCCGATTGTATGTTAAAGTCTCATAGGAGTTTATGCATGTCATCTTCTAGGACAGGTGCTGGGTTGTGCATATACCATTTGTTTGTATGGTCGAATTGAAATTCCCTGCACATTTCCCAGTGGACCACCTTGCCGACCCAGTCGTGTCTCGCCTTATACTCGCTCTGTGCTTATTATTATTATTATTATTATTATTATTATTATTATTATTATTATCACATCAGAGTTTTTCGCATCAGCGTTAGCTGATGGTCTTCCATTGGAGTCTGAGTGACAGCAAGTCTCCTCAAGTCTCCAGGACTCTTCTTAGTATTCTGGCCGTTCTCAATAATGCTGTCGTTTGGATGGTCTCCACTCCTCCGCCAACTTCCAAGTCCTCTAGTCCCTTTAGTAATCCTTTAGTTACTGTTCCAAACGCACCAATTACAATTGGTATAATTGTCACCTGCATGTTCCACAGTTTTTTCAATTCCCTAACAAGGTCGAGGTACTTATCCTTCTTTTCACATTCTTTCAGTTGTATTCTGTGGTCAGCCGGGACAGCAAAGTCGACTATTTTGCAAGTTCTCTTTTTTTTTGTTGATTATTATTAAGTCTGGTCTTCTGGCCGGGATTAGGTGATCCGTTTGTATATTAAAGTCATTATCACATCAGAGTTTTTCACATCAGCGTTACCTGATGGACTTTCACTGGAGTTTGAGTATTTGCAAGTCTCTTCAAGTCTCCAGGACTCTTCTCAGTATTCTGGCCGTTCTCAATAATGTTGTTACTTGGATGGTCTCCACACGTCTGCCAACTTCCAAGTACTCCAGTCCCTTTAATAATCCTTTAGTTACTGTACCAAAAGCACCGATCGCAATTGATATAATTGCACTTTCATGTTCCATAGTTTTTTTCAATCCCTAACAAGGTCGAGGAACTTATCCTTCTTTTCACATTCTTTCAGTTTTATATTGTGGTCCGCTGGGACAGCAAAGTCGACAATTTTTAAAATTCTATTTTATTATTATTATTATTATTATTATTATTATTATTATTGTTGTTGTTGTTGTTGGTGGTGGTGGCGGTAGTGGTGGTGTTGTTTAGTGATCTCTGCGTCGAAAAAGATTTGCTTGAAAACGATAGATATTATACAGAGCTAATTGATACCATTTAACGGTGGACAAATTATTTGTATTAAGAATAGTTATTAGAATATTAGATTGGTTACAAAGGATTATGATTACCGTAAAATTGCAGAATAAAAGTTGATTATTTTGGTTGGTTGGTTGGTTGGTTGGTTGGTTGGTTGTTTAGATTTTATGGTATATCAACCTTTATAAGTTATTTAATGCCTAATCCATTTTTATACAAATGCTAAGTTCTGTTTGAAACAATTCAGTTTAGCATAACTACACAGTTTCATTGTCTAAGACATTTCTATTTCAAGCTATTCACTTTAGTCAGATAGTTCTAATTCAAATATTTTAGTTTAGTATGAGTATAGATTTTGTTTACACACTGTTAAATGTCAAAACACTTATTTTTTTAAACAATTCAGTTGAGCGTAAGTACAGTTTCAATGTCAAAAACAGTTCCATTTAAAACAATTCAGTTTAGCATAAGTACACAGTTTAGTTCTTTTTGACCCATAGATAGGGCCCTATCATGTGCTACTACTACAGGCCAGAGTGGACCTGGGAGTGATTGCAATGAAGGGGTGCTCAGCATTCCCAAAATCTCCAACATCATTGAAACCTCACCATCAGATTGTTTAGTGTCATAGACAGGACACTCGTTGGAGAAGCGTCTTACCCCTCTGCAGAGATGCAGTAGTTGTAATCTACTGCCCCAGCCGACTGGGTAACAAATTGGTTTGGGTTACAAGTTGAACCTAAGATTCTAAGTTTGACTTATTTATTTTTTTCAAAAAGTTGTTACTTGAAACTTCGTGGCCCTCTCGGCCATAGAATACACCTACTGCATCTCTGCTGGGGGGTAAGAACCACGCATCAATTGTCCTGCATATGACACTAAACAATCTGATGGTGAGGTTGTAGTAATCCAGAGTACTCCTTCATTGCCATTACTCCCAGGTCCTCTTTGATCTGGAGTGTTAGCCCCTGATGGGGTCCGATATATGGGTCAAATAGAACTGTTTGACATTTAAACTGTCTGCAAACAAATGATTTTTGCATTATTGAATTGTTTGAAAAGAAGTGTTTGATCCTTTATACTCGGAACCATTTAACTTATGCCGATGTTAAATTGAATTGTTAAATATGCATTGAACAGTGAGTCAACAAATGACTGATGTTAGTGATACATAGTAATATTTGGAATGATTTAACTTTGTTAACAAGTTTACAAATTATATATAAATAAAATATAAATGAATAAGCCTGATTTCGCATTAAATAACCTTCAATGGTTGACATGCCATAAAATCAAACCAAACATAACTCTAAGCTTTACCTTTTTTACCAATTATTATCATTTTTAGTTTTTTGAAAACAAATAATTATTTTAAAATCTTTCAAATATATAACAGCCTAAAAGTTATTTGTGTACTATAGCCACAATTAACGCCATGTGAGAAATAGACATGTAATGTTCATAACGATAGAATATATAAAGAACATAGGAATCTTGAAATTCGAAAACACGTAACGACTTCTTGTTCAGGTACGAAACCTTTTTATTAACTTTGAGTTGAAGGTTTCGACGTAAGGAAGAGGGACACAATCTCGCTGTGCCGTCTTATTCATTTGGCCCCTATCTCGTGCGGCACCCACGGCGCGCAAATTCGCCTGCTTCGGCGAGCTCGCAAAAGTCAAGCTACTTCGTTCGGCGTTTAGTTTTCAAATCCCTAACTTTCTTCAAATCTCCCACAAACCTCCGCGCGTTTCCGGTGCGTGACGGCACCCGCACCCTGTCACTCCGTTCCGTCATCTCGGGCTATTGTGACATCTCTGAGTAGTACGCATGCGCGTTACCACCTACATCAGGGTTTGCACCTAACTAACCCATGCGCAGAGCCGAAAGGTTCTCAGCCTTACTAAACTCAAAGGCATGAACCGAAATCCCTTTGCCATTATAATACATTTTGGAAAACCTATATTTCTATGCAAACAAGTAATGAGTATTATCAGATTGGAGGGTGTTTTAAACTATTTTGTGGGTGAGTCATTTGCATTTAGAATCCTAATTTGAAGTTATAACTCGTTACAAATTATTGTGTTGTATAGCCACTATCAAAAACAACCACATCTGTCATACAATACATAAACAGGCGGAAACAGGCGGACTCTGTTGTTCAGGTACGAATGGTTAATAAGTTTCTTGACTTCGGTTCTTCGACACGAGGAGAGAGATACAATTCTTACTATGCTGACCATACTATCTGACCCTTCCAACACGCTGCGTATCCCATGATGTTTAAGATCTCTGTCGGTAGAGAATCGAAAAACCCAACTACATCTTCAATGGACAAAATCCAACTCTCATCTCTACGTCCCAATGGCAGGAACTCAACTATCGTCTTCCATGGTCTAATCTCAACTGCTGAGTTTTTAAAATCCTCAAACTCTCAGGACCATCTCTACCGGTCATGACGTCATCCACACTCAAGACCCATTTTCTGTCTGGGGTTTATTATGACAAGGGTGATTTTCATATCCTTTGTGCACGAGCGTAAAACTGTACCCAATGGCTATGCACCTGAACTCTTAACCCGAATAGTTCAAAGCCCAACCAAACTGAATGATAAAATATAATTAATGAAAAATCATTAAAATAAAAAAAAAAAAATTCCTTAATTATATAACGTTAAATAAGTTGGCAATGTTAGTCGAGGGTGACCTGAATGTTCTTTTTTCAATAGCTACCACTCTAAGGTGTTTGGTTAGGGCACTACTCCATTCCAGGGATTACTCCACTTTACCCTTGATCCCTACCTTATAATGCTGAGTGTTAAGCAGGGTGACATCAAGTACCATTTTTTTGAGTTTTTGGTATAACTCGACCTGGGATTGAACCCCGGTCTCCCAGACCATTGGCGAGCACTCTACTCATTAAGACAATGGTCCATATCATATTACAATTTATATTAAATCGATATATTTGAAACCATAAAATTGCTTGCATAAAAACGACTTTTTCCAGCATTAACTGACTCATTTATCATTTTCATGGTATATAATATCCCATGACTTCTTTACATTTCGTTTGTTAAAACTTTTGCAAAGATTAGAGTGATTTATCAGAGAACTCTGTATTCGTCTTAAAGAAATCAGATCTTTAGTTATCGATAAGCAATGATATCGTTTAATTTTTGGTATTTTTTACCCACATAATTCCTAATATTATAAATACTTACAATAAAAGAAGAGAGAAATGGACATCTTTCGTGTTTTTTTTTTTTGTTTGTATTTAAAATGTTATTTTAAAGAAGTACTCTTTGTTTTAGAAGCAATTTGGTGATTTAAAAGTTCTATAAAAAATTGGAATATTTTTTCAACAAGTTACAAAGCAATTATTTTCTAAAAAGTATTAAATTCAAATTTCTTGATATGGAATCTGTGAGATGTTTAAACATGCAGAGGTTTTAGATTAAATGCAAGAGTTCCACAAATCGACAACTTTTCATATATATATATATATATATATATATATATTTACTTTCTTTAAGAAGAAAAATATAACAGGACTTCTTCAGATCTTACATAAGATCTGAAGAAGTCCTGTTATATTTTTCTTCGTGTTTTTGGTTTACATCAGAAACACATAACAGGATGGAAATAAATCTATAATCCTAAAGTAACCGGGCCTTTGGCTTTTTCTTAAAGAAAGTATTGCTCTGTAATATTAATTACATTGAGCTCTCTGCCAGGAAAATTTAAATGTTCAGTTTTTGAATGATTTTCTTGTCCTGAAGGAATTACTCCCAACTCTGGTTATACTGGACCGAAAAATACTATATATATATATATATATATATTGCAAATTTCATTAACCATAATAGACATTTTATGTCTACATATTTTCTTCGGGATCCGTTCGAATTCCCGTATTACTTTTATCGTATTCGGGGGTAATTGATTTATGTATTGTCCATGGTTGTATGTATCCCTAGTACTTTCAGCCCGACTTTGGGCCATCATCAGGGGAGGATTATTACAAAAGTGATGTAACTTTTGTTTTAGCATATTACTACTGTGTAAGGGCGTCTTTGCCGTTGAAAATTATGGCGTTTGCTTTTAAATGTAATTCTATAATTAGTGCCAGTAGCTAAAGACATTTAAATACATTAGCACGAGTTCGAAAATTAATTCTATTGAGTGTTGGTTGCAAGTTTCTAATATATAGTGCTTCGAGAATCTGAAGTTTTTGTTTATTATTTTGATGTTCTAATATTGTTGTGTTGTCGGTGATAAATGTTTTTTTAAATGCTGAGCTATTGAACTTGTGTCAGAAAGGTGTATTGTAAGTCTCCTTGACAGGGTAGTTGAAGTTAAACCAACATATATATATATATACATATATATATATATATCACATCCAAAGCTAAGTCGGATGAAAGTGGGAATAATTATATTTTGATATTTTCTGTTTGTCAATAAAAATCCAAAAGAGATATAATGTAAAATCGTGATAAATTACAGAGCAAAAATATAGTTTAAGTTTTACAAATTATATATATATATATACTCCCCTATCCCCGTAGGGTTGAATTCTCTGGCGAAGAAGTAATCGTGTTGCCATTAGCGTTCATTGCAAGCCTCTTCGTATATGAATTGAGGTCTCGGCAGCCGTTGAACGGATGTATGTAAACAATAGTAATTGTGATTCATAACCGTTTAAAATTTACTTCGCAGCTAATATCTCCTCGTGGCTGAATAGTTAGAAGCTTTGGTTTGGCGTTTGAGTCAACTGGGTTTCGATCACAGCTACGGGAAGATACTTTCTAGCCACACTGATGAGTTCTGATAGAACGAAACAGATCTGTCTGTGAATGACTATATATATATATATATATATATATATATATAAAATGGTTGTTGTAGGTCCAAACGAAGAATAAGGATATACTTAAAAAAAAAAAAAAAGGCTGTCAACGAAGAGGTATCTTTTAAATTTATTTTTTGTTCTTACATACGTGTTATATATGAGTGAGTTTCCGGCTGGTTGCTTTCGTTGGAGAACATGTGTGCCACAAGGCCTTGTTAATGGGGTACTCAATGAGACTTGAACTCACTCTTGTTTCCAGTATAAATGACCTTTGATTGGTCAGGCTCGTTTGTAAAGGGACCATTCTCCCTCTTTCCTGAAGTACGTTTATTTTGGCCTGCTTTACCCCTCTTTGATATTTAATATGTTTATAGTGTGTGTGTGTGTGTGTGTGTGTTGGAGTTGGAGTGGTTTTAGCTTTCACAAACAGTTTTTTTCCTTTTTTTCTTTTACATATATATATATATATATATATATATATATATATATATATATATATATATAATTTGTAGAACTTAAAATTGTGAACAGTAAAAAATAGAAAAAATGAAATGTGTGCATATGTCTATCTCTCTCTCTCTATATATATATATGTATATATAAAAGACTTGAATCTTTTTTCGTGCATGGTAAGTACATTCCCCGCATATATTCATATATATATATATAGAATATATAAGTGTAAATATAAATATACATATTGTATATGAATATATTTGTGCATCTGGATATATATATATATATATATATATATATATATATATATATATCGTCTATGTATATATATGCATATGTATTTATACCTGTTTAAAAATTCTATGTAAATGACTATCGTATATATTCTCTTTCTCTCTCTCGTATATATATATATATATATATATGTGTGTGTGTGTGTGTGTGTGTGTGTGTGTGTGTGTGAATGGATTGGCATATATATATATATATTTATCTCTATCCATGTATAAGCAAATGTACAAATATACATACATATATCTCTATATATAAATATATATATATGCATGTCAGTATACATACTTACTTCTATATATATATAAATATATATATATATATAGATATATATGCCTTAGCTTGTATTGTTATATATGTAAATATATTGTATGCGTATATAGATATGTATATATAGATATATGCCTATTTTATGGAGATAACAGTTATATAGTTATATATATATATATATATATATATATATATATATATATATATATATATATATATATGTCTTTCACTATATATCCGTGTATGTGTACTTTACATATAATTCGAGTGTACATACGTGTTTATTTGTACATAAATTTTTTATATGTATATATATATATATATATATAGAGAGAGAGAGAGAGACAGAGACAGAGTCATATTAGTTCCTCAATCGATAGATAGATTTAAACACTCACATCGCGAGACACATAAGCACCAGTAGACCGATTTTACTTTTGTTAAATAAATGTGTATTTTACAGTTAACCGAGTAAATACAACGGTACGCAAATTCACACACACGGAAAAACCATTAATGTTTATTGATTGTTCCGTGATAATTTTCACGCAACGACTCTTTCCTGTGAAAATCCCCAGCAATTAGATTCGAACGTCGTATCTTGGCGCGCATTTACACAGAGCGGTATTGGTCGAGATACTTCCTTATTTGATTACGCCCTCTGCTGTCTCATTCGATTACTCTGCATAAACCCCCAAATGTAATCGATCATTCAATTAGAAATATACGGAAAATTAAATAATAAAAGAAATTTAATAAGTTCTAGATGATGTGAGTATTTTGCGCATGATCAGAGAAGAAGGAAATTTGGAAAGAAGAAGAAGAAGAAGAAGAAGAAAGCAAATAGAAGAAGAAGAAGAAGAAGAAGAAGAAGAAGAAGGCAGATATTGAGAGAAGAAGAAGAAGAACAAGAAGAAGAAGAAGAAGACATATGGCAGACTGAATCCGACATTATAATGGCGTTTCTAAATGCGGAGCTATTGGTTTGCGATGCATGCCGGGAAGGATCATGTTGCAAAGGTGGCTGAAAAATTAGATGTCGAAATAGAAGGTTGATAAGAATCGGTAAAGACATAAAATTATTACAGTAATAGTGAAAGTGTACCGTGAAGATTAGTCGGTTGACTGGTTGGTTGTTTTTATGGTATGTCTACCATTGTTGGTTGCCGAAGTCATTCATTTGTTTGATAAGGTATAAAGAGAGAAAATCGACAAATATTTAAGGTAATTACGAGGATCATTAAATAAGTTTCCAGACTTTTTTCGAATCGGCACTTTTATTGATAGTACACACATGAAACTCTAGTCTTCTTCAAAGTAATCTTCTCCGGCTACAATGCACTTGTTGTACCGTTCCAACAACTTCTCGAAGGCCCCATGGAAGTCCTCTTGTGTGAGCGCATCGATGACCTTAGTCACAGCCTCTTTCATCTTCTCAATTGTCTCAGAACGACAGCCTTTGAGCTTAGGGAATAACCAAAAGTTACAGGGAGCAAAGTTTTGACTATAGGGAGGCTGAGGAACTGTCTTGATACCCATCTTGGTCAAATAGTCTGTGGCAAGGATGGAGTTGTGGACTGGTGCATTGTCCTGGTGGAAATGCCACTGAGCTGATTTGAAGAGTGTTGGCCTCTTCCGAAAGAATCTTTTTTTGAACTCCCTTAAAATCTTAACATCGTAACCCTAACCCTAACCCTTTGGCCAATTAACACTGGTGTATTGACTTTCTTACTCCTCCCACCCCTCTCATCATCCCCCACAGACTCCCTGCCTTCCTTGAATCTCTTATGACACTCAAAAATTGATGTTCGATTCAGGCAAGATGGTCGAAAAGCAGTCTGAAGCATTCCATGCGTTTCTGTGGTATTTTTCCAAGTTTAAAACAGAATTTTATTGCATATCGTTCTTCTAAAGTGTCCTCACGTCCAGATTGCATTTTTGAAATTCACCAGCTGTGACAATCAGGCTTTAGTAAGGTGTATTCTAATTCTTGCTGTAGCTGATCATTTGAAGCTGAAATCATAAAAGTTGGACAGTCACCTCATAAGATGTATAGCAATAACATAGTGAATTTTCAAGAGTCTACAACAATTTTAAATGCCTGTACAAAAAAGTCTGTAAACTTATTGAAAGTACCATGTATAATCATTATAGTATAATGACTATCGATAAAAAAAACGTTATATATATATACATATATATATATCACATCCCAGCTTCAAGTGTCCTACGAGTCTTGTCACCCTGAAGAGTTGTGATACAACGAAAGTGTATGTCTGTGGCTGACAATATATACGCTCCCACCACGGGGTTTGATCGCTCTAACGAAGGAATTTACGGCTGCCACTTGCATAATGCAAAGCTCTTCGAACGAATTGAGCTCTCTGGTGTCCGGTAAGGCAAAAATGTAAACAAACTAAAGCTACAACTTAGTGCCTTATAATTCCCTAGCTGACGTTGTTGGCTTGTTGACTGGGCGATATGATACTAAGTGTAACGTATAGTTGGGCGGGTTTCGACCCCAGCTTCAAACATACTATGTGTCTAGTCACACTGAAGAGTTGTGATACAACAAATCAGTCTGTCTGCGGATGACAATATATATATATATATATATATATATATATATATATATGTTAGACAACCCTTATATATATATGCCTAGTCGGCTGGGGCTGTAGAATACACCGACTGCATCTCTGCGGAGGGGTAACACCTTGCTCATGAGTATCCTGGATATGACGCTAAAAAATCTGATGCTGCGGTTCCAGTTACGCGGAAGCTTTAGGGAATACGTAGCAACCTTCCATTGCCATCACTCCCAAGTCCACTTTAGCTTGGAATGGTAGGACCAGAATCTGTCTTATCTACGGGTTAAACTGAACTAAACTGCGTACTTATGCTCAACTGAACTGCTTGACGTGTAAACTACCTACTTATGCTTACCTGAATTCATTGAAATGGAACTGTTTTTGAAATCAAATTGTGTGTTAACAAAAACTATATTTTTACTAAACTAAATTGTATTTAACTGTGTGTAAACAAAACTATACTTATACTAAACTAAACTGTTTGAATTAGAACCACGTGACTAAACTGAATAGATTGAAATAGAAATGTTTTTGATAAACGGTGTCTTACATTTAAACTGCGTACGTATGCTAAACTGAATTGTTTGAAATGGAACTGTTTCTGATATTGTAACTGTTATTACGCTAAATTTAATTATTTGAAATAGAACTGATTATTTATAGAAAAATGGATCAGGCATTAAATAAACTACAAAGGTTGATATGCCATAAACCGTTCAACCAATCTTATATATATATATATATATATATACAAGAGGGCAGGTCTAAAAGTCATTAGCATCAACGTGAGTGAATAAATTTAGCTAAACATTTTAAACTCATTGCATAATGATGATTATGCTGAGTGAAAGATGTTGACGCCACAGCAGAAGCTCAAAAAGATTGACGTTTTCGGGACACTTCTGATTCCTTTGGGGTCAGGCTCAAAATCTTTAGAAAATCTTAGTCTATATATATAGTCATCCACAGATAGATCTGTTTCGTTCTATCAGAACTCATCAGTGTGGCTAGACAGTATCTTGCCGTAGTTGGGATCGAAACCCGGTTGACTTAAACGCCAAACCAAAGCTTCTAACCATGCAGCCACGAGGAAACATTAGCTGCGAAGTAAATTTTAAACGGTTATGAATCACAATTACTATTGTTTACATACATTCAACGGTTGCCGAGACCTCAATTCATCTACAAAAAGGCTTGCAATAGACGCTAATGGTAACACGATTACTTCTTCGTCAGAGAACTCAACCCTACGCGGAGAGTGTGTGTGTGTGTGTGTGTGTGTGTGTGTGTGTGTGTGTGTGTGTGCTTTCTGTGTTTCTGTGTTTCATGGCATATTAAACTTCGTGGCTTATTTAATACGATATATATATATATATATATATATATATATATATGTCTTTCTTTTTGCTTTTTTGCTTGAGTTTTATGGCATATAAATCTTTGTAAATTATTTAATACCAAATCCATTTTCATTCAAATAAACAGCTCAATTTCAAACAATTCAATTTGGTATAAGTACAGAGTTTAATTGTCAAAAACATTTCTATTTCAAGTAATTCGGTTTTGTCAAACAGTTCTTATACAAACAATCCTGTTTAGTCTAAGTATAGTTTTTTTTAAACACTCAGTTAAATGTCAAAACAGTTGTATTTCAAACTATTCGGATTAGTTCAAACAATTCAGTTTAGCGTAATTGTAATTTCAAAATTAAAAACAGTTCTATTTCAAACAATTCAGTTTAGCATAATCATGCAGTTTAAATGTCAAAACAGTTTAGGAATTCAACTTAGCATAAGTACATAGTTTAGTTTTATTTGACCCATACATAGGAACCTATCTGTTGGTACTACTCTGGGTCAGAGTCGACCCGGGAGCAATGGCAATGAAGGAGTACTACGCATTTCCCATAGCTCCTGCATTACTGGAACCTAAATATCAGATAATATATCAAGGACAACCGTTGGGGGAGTTTTAACTCTCTGCAGAAAAGCAGGTTTGAATTCAGAGTTTTCCTTATCTTTGACCGGTTGCCTTACTAATTGTAAGGAGCCTAGTCTGACCTATTATTTTTACCATAGCTTGAGGATGAATATTTGGATTCATGCCTCTCTTAAGGGTATTCGCGCTATATGAAATACCGATAAACATATCCAGGATTTGAACTCTTCTCGCTGTGTTCATTTTCTACGAGAGTCAATTAGAAAACGTCACTTATGGGTTCTTTCTTGCATGTCTTGTTCCTCTTACAAATAGGGTTTATGAGCTGGGAAGCAAGTAGCCGGACAGCTGTTATTTTGAGGTGATTTATTCAAGGCAGCACGTAGCATTCTATTGTAGTTTGTCGGCGTCAGTGTGGCGCGTCCACTTAATGTTAAAGATACAGCTACCGCATGGAAGAATACCATTTTATTTTATAGGAAAGATCAGTCTTCCATGGGATGGATGGCCTGTCAAGAGCTTTTGACGCTTTCGCAAGACGATGTTGATATCACTTTCAGGAGATGAGATATTGTTGCCGATGTATATCAACTGGTCTACATTTAACTGTGTGCAAATAAATAGCTGATGTTAAATCGTTGATGTTCGATGGGAATACTGCAACCAATTTAATCAGTACCTATGAATGAGCTCTGGCTTGTTTAAAATTTTACCCACAAACTATTCGCTTACAAATCATATCTTTTTAATATACATATATGTATGAAAAGGATTTAGCATTACATAACCTTCAGTTGTTGATATGCCGTAAAACTCGACCAAGAGGATTATTAAAGGTTGCTACTGGCGTAATGCAAGTCTCTTCTAACGAACTGAGCACTCCGTTTTCTGTTGGCGCAAACATATGAAAATTCATGCATATACGTAAAAATTCCTTCGCTTGGGCTGAGAGAGTCGATAGCTGTGAGTTGTTTTATCAGCCTGCCGTAATGTTACTCGGGTTTTGATCCTGGTTTAGAAGCATCTCACTTTTCTAGCTACACAGGTGTGTTGTGATACAACGAAACAGTTTGTCTTTGGATGGGGATGAGCACTCTCGCGAAGGAATCAACGGTTGTAACTAGCGTAAGGCAAAGGTCTTCTAAAGAATTAAGCACGTCGGTCTCCGATATAGTAAAATGTAAAAAAGTTGACGCATATACGTTAAATTCCCAAGTTTGCTTTGGGTCTGCT
>CAUZXS010000965.1:90000-100000 GCA_963585895.1 Sepioteuthis lessoniana
AAAGCCCCAATTTCCTGCTCGGTCTTTTCAGCCTTACCAAGTGGCCGGCTCTGTGAACATTTTACCTCACAAGTTGACTGTATTTTTCATTCACCGTTCCTACTCGTCCATCGTGTTACGAACACTTATTGTCGTCCATCTTTTACGCCTAACGCCTTCAAAACCCCCCACACCTAACTCCAAGTCATTGTCACTCTTGTCGTCAGCTCTTTGAGCATTGAAAGGGTTAACGCTTCCGTGTGATTCAATGGTAGAGCATCAGACAGGATCCCCTTGAGATCCTGGCCAATTCATTGGAATCAACAGTGAATAATCGACTAAATGGAATGTTCTTAAAAATTTGGAACATTAAGATTGGATAACTACTATATCCATGAAAATAATCAAGAGTTTAACACACACACACACATACACACACAGGTATATATAGGTTGTATCGATCCAGAATTTACGCACCCGGAAAGTGTGACACAAGGTCAATTCTAAGCGGAATAAACCTGATTTGAATTCTGAGTTATTTTATTTCCGATACAGTTTGCCCAACAATAACTTTAAAATATCTGCCCATAACTGCGGGAACAAGATTTTCCCAAGTGCATTAGCACAAAATAAAATGCAAACTCTCCTGTCCAAAATTTGAAGTCGCGACACAGTTTTTATATATATATATATATATTGCAAGTCACCGGACTTCCACAGTAGTAATTTACGAAGGTCTTTACTTCGATTTAGCCTAAGGCCAAATGAATGGGGCACCCAATGAGAATCGAACTCACTCGTGTAGGTTTGCTAGTCTAACTTGCTAACCATTACACCACCAGAGGTGCCCGGAATTCCACAGTAAAGAATGTTAATTTTTTGCATTTATTGACTAACTGACAACTACTATCGAGGTGTGGACATTCTGAATTTTATTGAGATTACCAGACGATAATATTTTGATTTGCCTCCTAACTTTTGGAAGATTGAACATAATAATTTACGCAATATTTTCCCTAATTTTGGCTAATTAGAATCAATGCTAAATCAATCCATATTTTAGCTAATTTTGAATCTTCCTGAATCTTATAAAGTAATGAAATAGCTACATATTTAATTTATTATAGATTCATTTTAGAATGTAAACAAAAAATACGCCTTAGGTTCTATTGAATGAAAATATAACATTCTACTCCTTCAAGTTGCATTTAATTTCAACATCGTTTCTTTTGCATTAATTAAAAGACCTTTTTAGAGTATTCGGACAATTGTCAACATTTTTGTTATTATATTCGCAACGTTTTGGCCGACTCGTCTTTCAGTTGTTTCTTATCGAACCCGGCTTCTACACGGAACTTCGAACCAAACCCTTTATTTAATTCAGCAGAGGGTATATTGTTCTAAATCAGTTTACCTGTAGTCAGGTAAATTTTTACCTGTAGTCAGGATTGAACCCACAAACTCCGGATGATTTTTGCCCCGTCGGCTTGGTATTCAAAATACACCGACTGTACCTCCCCCAACAAGTGTCTTGGGTATAAAACCAAACAATCTGTTTGTGAGGCGCCAGTAATACTGCAGCTTTGGGGAATGTGGAGTACATCTTCATTGTCATTACTCCCAGATTCACTTTGGTCTTGAGTGGTTGCACCAGATACGTCTTGTCTATGGGTAAAATAGAACTATTGGTCATTGAAACGGTTTCCTTTGCAGCAAAAGAATAAATAATGTTCAACAGAATTATTAATGTTTAACACCAATACATCGAAACATTTAACTGTGTGCAAACAAACAAATGCTATTGAATGGAATTATCATTGTAAATAACAATAGATGAAACAATTTAATCTTGTGTAAACGAATGAATAATGTTGACTAGAGTTATTTGTGTTTCATATCAATACTTGAAACTATTCCTTCACAGAGTTGATTATAACGTTGAACTGCATCTAATGTTGTTACTTCAGTCTTCGAGTCTTAAAATATCTACTACCAGTTAATTACCATTACTCCCACGTCCACTCTGATTCGGAGTGGTAGTACCCTGTGCCGTTTCAATCAATCATTCTCCGGTCTTCCTATTTATACCCGTAGGCGAAAGGTGTTTCATTATTATTACTACAGGAGTTCTAACCTCACACTACTCTGCTACAGTCTATCTGTTGGCTGCTACTATGTGAAACGTCACAACTATATGTAACAATATATATATATATATATATATATATATATATATATATATATAAGACCGCTCACAGTTTTTGCTTTAATCTTTAAAAAATGCTTTTTCCTATCGTTTCATAAGATTGTACGAATGTTTTAAAGGATTTTACGCGCTTTTTTCAATCATCCTTGCTTAATTTCAAGGATAATTTTGAGAAGTTATTTCTTTAAATTAACAGAAATTGTGACCTTGATATTTAGAAAAGAGAACCATTCACCACTCGCACACACACAATATATACATATATATATATATATATATATATATATATATATATATATATATGTGTGTGTGTGTGTGTATATATATAGGTAAAGTTGGCGACCGTAGTCAAGGGTAACCCAAAACCTTCCTTTTCAACAGCTACAACATTGAGATGGAGGGGAAGGCACTTCTCCATTCCCTGGATTGCCTCACTTTACCCTTGATCCGTACCTCATAATGCCGAGTGTTAAGCAGCGTGGTATCAAGTACTATTTTTTGAGTCTTTGGTATGACTCGAACTGGGAGTGAACTTTAGTCTCCCGGATCATTGACGAACACTCGACTCATTTGCAGTGTACAAGTCAACCTGACATATTAGTCTACCTTAAGATTTTTAGGTAAAAATTCCTGAAAAAATTGCTGTATTAGTCAACCGTCTACAAGAAAAAGAAGGAGGGTTAACATGTACTGTGCTGCATTTAAAGAAAGATATTATTTTTTCAGTGGTATTAAATGTCTCTCTTTATTTTTGCTAATGGATATAGAAGTAACCGTCGAAAGCAGCAATGGCATGTGATTTCCCCAACTATTGTTTTACAAGTCCAAGAGCATGAACATAAAATCGGGGACTTATATTGAAAATGTTATGAAGTTAAAGTAGCCCCTGACTTTATGGCCATAGGAATATACGATTCGACTTGAATGCAGATAGCTGGGACTGTAGAATACACCGACGGCACCTCTGCAGAGGGGTAAGCCCCCCCCCCACAAAGAGTGACCTGGATATGACACTAAACAATCAGATGGTGAGTTTCCAGTAATGCTGGAGCTTTGGGAAATGAGAGTACTCCATTATTGCCATCGCTCCCAGGACCACTCTGGCCCGGAGTGGTAGCACCTGATAAGGGCCCTATCTATGGTTTAAATAGAACTAACGACATACTTATGCTAAACCGAATTGTTTGACTAAACTGAATGGCTTGAAATAGAAATGTTTTGAAAATTAAACCGTACTTACATTTAAACAGTATGCTTATGCTAAACTGAATTATTTGAAATGGAACTGTTTTTTGACATTGAATCTGTACTTACACTAAACTGAATTGTTTAATATAGAACTGTTTTGAAATTTAACTGTACAACCACTTGACTAAACTGAATAGCTTGAAATAGAAATGTTTTGCACATTTAAACTGCGTAATTACGTTTAACTGAATTGTTCGAAATAAAACTATTTTCATAAAAATGGATTTAGCGTTAAATAACTTACAAAGGTTGACAGGCCATAAACCTCAACCAACCAATCCATCGAATGCTGCTGACAAAATGTACCTCTCAGTTTTTAACTAAACTACATAGAATTATTCTTGAATATGTGTTTTGATAAGTATTTACTAGTGTTGTATACTCATATGCAGATTCATGCAGAACACAACGACACAATGAAGACGCAATGATAAGACGAGCAAAGACTTCTTTAAAAAAATATACCTCTCACTTTATTTGAAAAGTTGCGTGTGAGAGGGAGTTGGAGACCGAACAGAACTGCAATATATTGACCCCCACTCTTATGGCCATCAGCGTTGGGTCTTTCTTGTTCTCAAGTTCTGCTCAACCGGAGGCCCAGGGGCTCAGCTTTCTGCTGCGTGCTCGCTTTATCTACCACATCTTGTCACCAACGGGTCTCCAAACTAACTAGGGGTCCCGAGGGCCCCTTCTGCCGGGTGGTGGCTTTCTCTACCACACCTTATCTCTAACTCATCTGAACTCCAACTCTCGGACTTCCTGTCCCCACCGAGTTATATAATAGTTCAATCGCCCACTCAATCTTTGGAATGGCGTGTTTGATCGTCATCAAGCAGAAATAACTGTCATGCAGTTCACAGGTCACTCTCTTCCGGTGCATCAGTCTATGAGTGTACCATGGGATTTTTACCTTGTCCCATATCGTCAGCCAAGCCCTCATACGCGATTTCTTCTCATAACTACCATCGGAATGTGTCACTTCCTTCCAGTGCATCACTTTGGAATGGCATGTTTGGCCGGGTCGAAGGTTAATATACAACACTAGTTTCGAATATTGCTAATAATTTTTAAAAATACTTCAGTTCTTTTTTTTTTTTGTCTTGATCAAATATGATTCGTTTTCTTATTTTTTTTTAAAAATTCATTTTTACTTACATAAATCAAAATCTGGCTAAACACTCATTTTGATAGCCGGTCACTTTTAACTTTTGGTTAAAAATAATTTTGAAATTGGTCACAAAATGCAATTTTAAAAAGTCCTTATTGTTTAAAATAAGATGTTTTGTTACCTGAGTGTAAAGAAATTTATAATATTCTTAATGTATTAACTCTTTGTGTGTGTGTGTGTGTGGTTATATTTCAACTGGTTTGTTCAACAAATGTATTTTTGTATTGGATTTGATTTTTCAGAACGTGACGTTTCAGTTGGTTTTTACAATGAATGCATGGTATTCTGTTGACTTGTGACCTTTCTCTGCCCAATATCGGTTTGAGCCCTCGATCGACCCTGTTTGGATACATCTGACTAACTACATATCTACCATGGTGCATCCCATGGTTTATAATGTTACTCGGTTGTTGAACGCAAAAAAAACACTCTCTCCTTCCTCAAAATCTGATATCTAGTAACAAAACAGAGAAAGATAACTGACTATGTGACGCACTGAGTGGCTGTTGCTCTATCCTCATTGAGTCATTTATGGCGGGTTCTCTAGTGGAATTTTGATCAATAGAGTTTTCTTTCTCTTGCTCTCAAAATATCGTTATTTTTCTAAGTTTCACCTTTGTTTAAGTCGAACAATCTCATCTTAATCTAAATTGGTAAGTGGATTCTTCTGATTAATTAATTTCTTCAGTAGTTTTTTATTCATTATATTGTACATTTACAATTATTTTAGGTTTAAAACTCGAGTGTATTGATCTATAGCCCGTTTAGTGATATTTACTCTCATTCTAAATATACGGAAAGCACTTTCAGTACAATATATATATATATATATATATATATATACTCACACTCACAAAAACTCATGTATATAAATATATATGATAGAAAAATGAAAAGAAATCAGAGGGTTTGTAAATTGAAAATATGAAAAAAAACGAAGGCATTGAAAATATATATTTATTGATATACAAATATTATACCACGTTAAACGCTTCATTCGTTTTTTCGTTTTGATTTTTTAAGCATCTTCCAAACGATGTTATTAAGTGATGTTGTCTCTGCCAAATAATCATTTTCAAATGAAAAAAAAAAAAAATGAAACGGCTTTTTTTTTCAGAAATGTAAGCGTTCTATTATCGTCAGTAGCGTTCCGTCTGAAAACGTATAAATAGAACAGTAAATAGAAATAAAATTTTTAACTTTATAAAATAAGATATTTAACTTACGTCACATATATTCTAAATTATACATACGAAATTTTAAAAATATGTAACAATGCAGCCATACAAAAATATTCTAGTCTTGATTCACCTATTCCATTCTTCTTTTGTGATGCTAGTAGCAATACACCTACGTCTTAGGAAGAACTTACTAAAACATACTGAAAAGAATAAGTGGAATATATTCCAAGTAAAATGATTTACATCCAAAGTTCTGTCGAATATCATCAATCTTGATTACCATGACAAACAGTAAATGAAGATAGTGGAAATTAGAGGACCTAGAGATCAAAACAAATCACTGCCAATCATGAAGAAAGACGTTAGAAGTGGAAAGAACCTTTCAAGAATCTGCTTGGAAAATCTTCTGAATTTACCAATAAACCAAGTAAAAAAATCAAACGTTAAATTTGGACTCTTCATGGAGGACGAACTTGACGCAGTAAACAAATTAAAAGCCGGAAAGCTGCAAGAACTGAGAAACTTCCTGAAATATTGAAAGGAAGGAAATTTAATCCCCAGCTTTTAGTTAAAAAATATTACCACCATTCTTTTTGAAAGATAGCATTGTCACTAGATAATTCAGAGCCGTCAATCAAGAGATGCACCTGTGTAAATAAGCGGAAGAACAGCGGAAGCAGGTGGACATTAGAAAATAATATAATCTGGTGCCCGGGCGGTTCGAGTCAGTTAGAGACAGGATGCCGACGTGAGAACCAGCTGCGGATTGAGTGCTTTGGACCCTTAGTGAGCTCCGGTTGAGCAACCGAAACCAAGATACGAAAGAAGTGCTGCTCTGGTCGAGATTAGAACTTGGGTCAATATTGCAGTCCGTCCTTGTCTCCACTCATTTCTCACACACAGCAAACATTACCTTTTCGAAAATAGAATGTGAGAGATTTATATAAAGAAGTGTATTCGTTCATTAATGAAGTCGTCATTATCAGTTGATTATGTTCCTGTGTATATTTGTATACGCGTAGTATAACTACACAACATCAGGAACATTGAAATGCGATTAAACATAGAAATCTAACCTACCAGGGAAATTTAGTTATATACTTCGATTAGGCAACGTTATGTATAACCACACCATAAAAGTTAATTGGACAAAACCTTTAAATACCAGTTGACAGTAGAGGAGTACACACTATATAAATTTGATTTATTTGGTTTTATAGCATATCAACCATTGTTGGCTATCTAAAGCCAAAATTTTTATATGTATATTGTCAATTTCTATATATATATATATATATATATATATATATATATATATATTGTCAACGCCTCAAAGTGAGAATTAGACAGCGTGTACGCTGAGTTATCTTAACAAAAAGCCGATAAATATCCGAGCATTCCTTGCAATGGATTCGGCAATTGGGGAGCATTTGCTTACCATAAATAGTTGTAGGATTAGCTATGAAGATGACTGCTTTTCTGTTCAGCATACGGCCAGAGACAAACATCATCTTGACGTCTTAGATGCGGTTTATATCGCTATAAATCGCCCCCCTCTATGTAGACAGTTAAGCAGTCATATTATAAATATTTTAGGGGAAGTGTTGGAGACCGAGGTGACTTGAATTTTTTTTCACACTGTCATTTCAATCCAATTATTTAATTTACACACCGTTTTTAATTATTTTCCGGTGACAAGTACCGGACGAAAGGGCGCTCGTGTTAAATTGTCATCTACAGCATAATAACGACACAATAATAAAACAGACGCAATGATAAAGACGCAGGAAAACTTCTTTAACAAAATATTTATCTCTCACTTTATTGCAAGGGTTCAAAAAGGGTTACTCAAGGTTTGCGTGCGAGAGGGAGCAGGAGACCGAACAGAACTGACATATTTTGACCTCCACTCTTATGGCTGTCAACGCTGTGTCTTTCTCGTTCTCCTGATGCTCAACTGGAGGCCTTGGGGTCCACTCTGCTGAGTGCTGGCTTTCTTTACTGCATCTTATCGGCATCTTCTCTGGACCCCAACTCATCAAGGCCCCAAGCCCCTTCAGCCTCGTGTGGCTTTCCCTACCATATCTCGTCTATAACTCCGTCACCAACTGTCTGCAACTCAACTGGCACTTGACTTCCGTCTTTACTGCGTTATATAATAGTTCAACGCCTACTCGATCGCCCACTCGATCTTTGAAATCGAATGTTTAATCGTCATCAAGCGGAAATAACTGTCATGCAGTTCACAGGTCACTCTTCCGATTCATCAGTCTATGAGTGTACCATGGGAATTTTTTAGCTCGTCCATTTCATCAGCCAATTTCCGCCAACGCGATTTCCTGTCATAACTGCCATTAGAATGTATCACCTCCTTCCGGTCCATCACCTTGGAATGGCATTTTTGGCCGGGTCAAAAGGTCAAAATATAACACTCGCTGTTTTATTGTTTTAAAATAGTTTCCCCTTTTACCAATGATTTCCTTATTCATTTATTTGTATATATATATATATATATATATATATATATATATAATTCGTAAATTCGTATTTTACAGATATTACTCATAAACGGGCCTGAGATATTTTTTAGACAAAGTTCAATGATTTCCAGTACTGCTATATAACATTCTCAATTCAACATCAGTCAATTGTTTGCACATTTGGTTAGTTCTATTTTACCCATAGATAGGACCGTATCAGGTGCTACCACTCCCGGTCAGAGTTGACTGGGAAGCAATAGCAGAGAATGGGCACTCCTCATTCCCCAAATCTCCAAGGCCGGGGCCTCAACATCAGATGATTTAATGCCATATCCAGGACTTTCGTCAGTGGTGGGTTCTTATCCCTCAGCAGAGATGCAGTCGATGTATTTTACAGCCACAGCAGAATGGGCTCTATAAATTTGAAGTTCTTATTCTTTTTCAGGTATTTTTTAAAAAATGTATTTTAAATGCAAATTTGAGTCATCTTAAAACGCAGTTTATCATTGATTACCATGATTTGTGGTGTTGTCAAACAGGAATAGTTTCGTCTAGATTTTAACTCATGTCACAGATTACACGTCATTCTAATATAAACGTTGTACTAATCACACCAACAAAGCTTTTTACATATGTGTGTGAGAGAGATGTATATAGTTTCTGGTTTGACGCTGTCGAGTTTGAAAACGATGGTACTTTTTATGCCCCTATCTGTGTTGGCTATAGCGAAAAAGTTGACCAAGCTAATCCCTCACATTTTATTTTCTTTGATCAGGGCAAAGGGAACAAAGCCCGCTCTTCACAAGAGGATTAACGACTACACTAATCTGAGGGCCACAAAGTCCAGGGGTTCCTTAGAAGGTTGGTTGATTCGTTGAACAAATTTTATAATATGTTATCCCTTGAGTTATTTTCTACCGAAGACGTTTTTGTCTGTTTGTTCTTTGTGAAGTATGGCTGTTTCTTGAGCAGTTTTTGGTGTCTTATTTCAGGTGATATTTCCGTTGGTCATTGAACGTTCGGTATAGTTTTACAGATTTACCACCATCTCCGTATGAGCTTTATGCGACGCAAGATCAATTTTAAGCCGAGACTAACAGGTTTGAATTCACAGTTTTCTTTCCTCTAGGACAGATGAAGAGCACAGTCTGCCCGACTATTTACCCAAAGTTGGTTGAAGACGAATTGGATTCATACCTTTATCAAAGGGCATTAGCTCTATATGAAATGCAAACTATCTTGTCCAGTATTTGAACTCGTTTCACCGTGCCCATTTCTTACGACGATAACCATTACTCCACGAATGTTGCTCTATAGTTGTGGCGATCTGTCAAAGTTAGCATTTTTGTTGAGGGTTTGTATATCTATTTTGAGAGAAAGAAATTTCACAAGGGTATGGAGTGCCAACCATATATTCACAACGTGCTGGTGATAAGGTTAGAGAATCGTCCACTTCAAAACACGTGGTTCTTATAAAAATCTAAGATGTGACAATCAAAAAATTTAGACTTGACATCTTCTAAAAACATAAACTCATTTAGTTTCACTGGCAGTTGTGAAAATTCTTCTTCGCTGTCAAAATTAAAAGTTGAAGTGAAAATTTTGAAAGTTGACTGAAGAGCCGCATGGATGGGCTTCTAGGCCCATTAGTTACCCACGGGTTCAGAACTCCTGTAGTATACTATAGTAGGTTTCGTTATATATATATATATAAATATATGCATATATATATATATAT
>CAUZXS010000965.1:105000-136081 GCA_963585895.1 Sepioteuthis lessoniana
TAGGTTGTTCTAATTCAATTTAATATAATCATTACAAGTGTTAAGCTGTAGTAAATGTTCCATGTTATTTTACTGTTGTGAGGATTAAACCAGCGAACTCCCGATGAAATTAAATAATTAACAATGGTTAATATGACAAAAAAAATAAAACCCAAAAAAACAAACCAAACCCAACCCAGTCTGCTATTTATTTTACCTGCAGGATTTGATATTGAGAAGGTTATTGTTGTTACTTTTGGGTTTTTTTGGGTGGTGGTGGGGGTTCATGTCCAAGTTTTATGCCCTTATAATTAATGGCTTCGAATAACAACTAAATTTTCTCCTAACTCTGGTTGCTCAGTCGGCTGAGGCTGTAGAATACACTGACTGCACTTCTGCAGAGGGAGAGGATCCCCCTTCCAACGTGTGTCCTGGATATGACTCTAAGCAATCTGCTAGTGAGGTTCCAGTAATGCTGGGGCTTTGGGGAATGCAGAGCACCCCTTAATTGCCACTGCTACCTGGTCCACTCTGGCCCGGCATGGTAACACCTGATAGGGCTCTATCTATGGGTTAAATAGAACTAACGACATACTTATGGTAAACTGAAAAGTTTTACAAAACTGAATAGCTTGAAATAGAAATGTTTTAGGCAATTAAACTGTACTTACATTAAAACTGTGTGCTTATGCTAAACTGAAACCGTACTTACATTTAAACAGCGTGCTTATGCTAAACTAAATTATTCGAAGTGGGACTCTTTTTTGACATTGAAACGGTACTTACACTAAACTGAATTTTCTAATATAGAACTGTTTTGACATTTAACTTTAGAACTGCTTGATTAAACTGAATAGCTTGAAATAGAAATGTTTTTCACATTTAAACTGCGTACTTATGCTAAACTGAATTATTTGAAATAGAACTATTTTCATAAAAATGGATTTGGCGTTAAATAGCTTACAAAGTTTGATATGCCATAAAACCCAAATAACCAAACCAACCAATCCTAACTCTGGATATAAGTTTAAATTTAAATTCAGTTTATTTAACATCACTTCGATACACTTCAATTAAACGTCTACATCCGTTGATCCATGTGTCTCGCAGGATATTGGTATTTGATTGAAAAGAATGCTCCCAGATTATTTTATCCAATATCTATATTGTAGAAGAACAGCATTGGTTATCATTTAATCCAGAGCGGGCAGGATAAAGAGTCTCGTAATTTTCCCAAAGGATATTGAACCGAACGTGAACGTTCCAACTCGCTTACTTCGAGGTCACACGCCATTACGCTACAGGAAGTCCCTTTATGCCAATGGGAAAATGGAAACAAATCCAACTTATGTTAGTAAACAAATATGAAAAAATAAGATATTCAGGGATTGATAATTAGTTAAATAATAAGCCAATATTAAACATTTAGGGGTTTTCTATGTTGTATATTCTTACATTTTTAACACGATCCAATCGAATGAAAACGATTATTGAACAGATCTATTTGACCCATAGATGGTACCCTCACAGGTACTACCGACACGGTTCAGAGTGTACCTGGATGTACCTGAAGGGTACTATTTACCAACCCCTCCGCTCGGGCAGGATATGACACAAGGTCAATTTTTAAGCGGAGTTTAACAGGTTTGAATTCAGAGTTTTCCTTCTCCTAGACTAGTTGCCTCAACAAGGCTGAAGAACCTAGTCCGTCCTACTATTTACCCATAGCTGGAGGGAGAATAAGGGGGTTCATACCTTTCCCAAGGGTATTTGCCCGAAAGTGAACATAATAGCGCGACTGGAGTACGAACTCGCATACTACGATTCCGCAGTTCATCGCTTTAACCATTACACCACGAGGACACCTCCATTGGATGTACCTGAAGGGTCATTCGAACACTTCTCGGGTTTATTGGACAAGAGCTTCACCATCAGATACAGTTTAGTGCAATTCACAGAGTACTCCTTTGGGGGTGAATTTTTTCCGCCCTTTACGGTATGCATTCAGGGTATTATAAGATGTTGCCGCTGGTCGATAACTGGTTTTGTATACCGGCAAGTATTTGGTGCAAGAAAGAAGAGACCCACTGATATCTCTAACGACATTGTCCCAATATACAATCTGGCTCGGAAATAGTAAGGTAAAATTTGGTGTGTGTGTGTGTGTGTGTGTGTGTGTGTAAGAGAGAGAGAGAGAGAGAGAGAGAGAGAGAGAAAGAGAGATGGGTATAGAAAGAAAGAAAGAAAGAAAGAAAGAAAGAAAGAAAGAAGGGTGCATTCGACCGTATATAAATCTGGTTGTGAGTTTCCACCAAGCAATAAATAACGTTAAACGAATCTTCCTTCTGCGAGTGGTAGGATAAAAATAAGATTTTACGTGAAATGACCTAAATTTTCTACAAGAAAGACCCCATTAAATAAATTGAATTTAAAACCAGTATCTAGATTTAGGAGAAAGCTTAGTTTTTATTCGAAGCTCTCACTTGCAACGACATAACACTTGAACATGAAAAACGCACCGCCCCTAAAGTAACAACAATAACCTTCTCAACACCAAATTCCGCAGGTGAAATAAATACCAGGTTGGGTTTGGTTTGGTTTGGTTTTATGGCATATAAAACATCGTTGGTTATTTAATGCCAAATCCTGTTTTCACATATACGTGGGGTATTCAATAATTTCCAGACTTCTTCGTACAGGCATTTAAAATTGACGTAGACTCTTGAAAATTCACTATGTTATTGCTATACATCTTATGAGATGACTAACCAATTGTTATGATTTCAGGTTCAAATAAACAGCTACAGTAGGAATTGGAATACACCCTACTAAAGCCTGATTGTCACAGATGGTGAATTTCAAAAATGCAATCGAGACGTGAGCAAGAACGATATGCAAGAGAATTGTGTTTAAACTTGGAAAAAAATGCCACAGAAACGTATGGAATGCTTCTGGCTGCTTTTTGACCATCTTGCATAAATCGAGCATCAGTTTTTGAGTGTCATAAGAGTTCAAGGAGGGCAGGGAGTCTGGGAGGGACGATGAGAGGTGTGTGAGGAGTAAGGAAGTCAGAACACCAGAGTTGATTGGCCAAAGAGTTAGGGTTAGGGTTACTATGTTAAGGTTTTAAGAGAGTTCAGGAAGAGATTCCGTCGGAAGAAGCCAGCACTCTTAAAATCGGGTCAGTAGCATTTCCACCAGCACAATGCACCAGTCGACAACTCCATCCTTATCCCAGACTATTTGACCAAGATGGGCATCAAGACAGTTCCTCAGCCTCCCTACAGTCCAGACCTTGCTCCCTGTGACTTTTGGTTATTCCCTACGCTCAAGGGAGGCTGTCGTTATGAGACAATTGAGGAGATGAAAGAGGCTGTGTCGAAGGTCATTGACACGCTGACACAAGAGGACTTCCAGGGGGCGTTTCAGACGTTCTTGGAACGGTACAACAAGTGCAGTGCAGCCGGAGGAGATTACTTTGAAGGGGACTAGAGTTTCATGCGTGTACTATCAATAAAAGTGCCCATACGAAAAAAGTCTGGATACTTATTTAATGAGCCTCGTATATCAAACTTATGATACTTAAATAAACTTTTTAAATAGACTCAGTTTAAAGGATCAAATCAAACAGTTCATTTTAAGGAATTCAATTGAGTATAAGTTATTTGTTTGTATTCAGTTTAAATGTCGAACAGTTCTATTTGGCTCACATATTGTATCAAATCAGGTGCTACCACTCCGGAACAGAGTGGAGCTCGGAGTGATGACAATGAAGGGGTACTCTTGTTATATAGTCATTTACATGTTCATGCAGCATCACAACGACACAACAACAAAGACAGACGCACGCAGAAAGACGCAGGAATGAAGGACGCATGAAGGAAGACACAGGAAGACTTATTTACAAATATATTTACCTTTCACTTTATTGCAAGGGTTCGAAAGGGTTGTTCAAGGTTTGCATGTGAGAGGGTGCTGGAGACCGAACATAAACTTCATATTTTGACCTCCACTACTTATGACCGTCACGTTGTGTCTTTCTTGTTCTCTTGATGTTCAACCGGAGGCCTAGGGCTCACTATGCTGGATGCTGGCTTTCTTTATGGCATCTTATCAGCATCTTCTCTGGACCCCTAACTCCATCGGGGGTTTCCGATGACCCCCTCGGTCGGGTGTGGCTTTCCCTTCCACATCTCGTCTCTAACTCTCTGGAAGTCTGCTGGCAACTGCCCTGGGACCCAAACTCAACTCAATTATATTATAATTCAACGCCCACACGATCGCCCACTGGATCTTTGAAATCGAATGTTTAATCGTCATCAAGCGGAAATAACTGTCATGCAGTTCAGAGGTTACTCTCTTCCGGTGCATCACTGTAGTGGCACAATGGGACCTTCACCTTGTCCCATATTATAAGCCTTAATCCGCCCAGGCGATCTCTTTCGATTACTGGCCATTTGAATGTGTCACTTCCTTCCGGTGTATCACCTTGGAATAGCATTTTTGGGCCGGGTCGAAGGTCAAAATATAACACTGTGCATTTCCGAAAGCTCCAGAACAAAAACTTTACCATCAGATTTTTTAATGTCATATGCAAAGCACTCGTAGTCAGTGGGGGGGGGCTAATACAGATTTGCAGCCGGTGTATTCCATTGGGCTGTAGATAGCAGGACAGTCATCCTTGTATGATATTCAGGATCATTGTTAAATTTGGTAAGATAAGAACTCACTAAAATTAGCCAAAACGCGACTAACGAAGGCATGAACAGCTATCGATCATATGGAAATCAGACCTGACCGATAAAATGAAACGAAGTTTCTTCCAGGCAGCGGTCGTATCGATATTGCTATATGGATGCACTACGTGGACGCTAACTAAACGGCTGGAGAAGAAGCTAGACGGCAATTACACAAGAATGTTGAGGGCAATATTGAACAAGTCCTGGCGGCAACACCCCACAAGACACCAGCTGTATGGCCACTTGCCTCCTATCACGAAAACTATACAAGTTAGACGAGCCAGAGACCCTGCTGGAGAAGCAATGACGAACTCATCAGTGATGTACTCCTATGGAACCCCGCATATGGCCAAGCAAAAGCAGGACGACCAGCTCGAACATACATACAGCAGCTATGTGAGGATACGGGATGTAGCCCTGAAGACCTGCCAAAAGCGATAAATGATAGGGAGAAGTCGCGAGGGAGGGTCAGGGATATCAGGGATATCCATAGTGGCACGACATGATGATGATGATAACAAGGCGAACAATTTTACAATTGAGGTAAGTATTTATCAGGATCGAACTCAAGGTCAATTTTAAGCAGAGTAATAGGTTTGAATTCTGATTTTTCCTTCTCCTGACTGGTTGCCTTAGCAAAGCTAAAGGTATTACCGCAATATAAAATGCGAATAGTCTCTTTGAGAATATGAATATGAATTCGTGTTGGCGTCTGTGGGGGTTGTAAGTAATTTAGTTATTTCAGTAGATGTGCATCCTATTTTACAGGTATTGCGCCAATATTATTTCCTCCACAAATACAACACAAAACTTTACAATCGTGTAAAAGAAATGGAATAGAACACAACGAACATTAAACAACAAACAATTTAATATGCATAAAACAGAATATGAAAAAAAATAAAATACATGATGTCCTTGTAAATGGCCTTTTGGAAAATAAAGTTTGGCAAGAAGAAAATAAATTTGTTTAAAGATGTGTGTATGTTCATGTTAACGGAGTCCGGAAGTAAGTCATTCTTACTAACATTAAGTTCATGTTTTGTTTTATGATTTTGGAGACAGCGTGTCGCGTTGATAAAAGAAAGTTTGTCGGTTTTTTTCTTTTGAACGTGATTCGTGGCCATCTGTTTCTAGGTCATGAACTTTGATTGTGGAAGAAAAGGATTTTTGCCTGACAAAGTATCGGCTACTGCTTAGTTGACTTAATGGCTAGGCTTGGTGTTAGTGTAAGTGAATTGCTCCCTAACTGTGTATTATTTATTTCATAATAGTGGATCAAAAAATCGTCTTAAAATTTTGGCGCATAGACATTTATTGACCAATCAGATTTGTATTTTACTATTTTATTTTCGAGCCTAAATATTTTCTGTTATTTCATTTCCGATCCTATTTTTTTAGAATTTTCTATTCTATGTTTTTAGCTGATTGGTTGAAAAATATAAAAATGTAACTTAAATGCTTATGTGGTTTTGACCCTAAATTTCTAGAATGTTCTTAAGTATGTTTTTATTGCTTATTTTAAGACTAGAAAAAATGTGTATCCCATACGTCTCTACTTCCTACGAGGATAGCTATTATACTATAGTGGATCCATCGGAAGTACGTCATAGCCAGTCTATATTTAGAAAAGGAATCAAAGGTATCAGCATGTTTTTGTTTGGTTTTGTAGCACATCAACCTATGTTATTTATTTAATTCCAAATCCACTTAATATATATATATATATATTGAATAAACACATTTTGTACATAAAATTCTTAAACGAGCCTGAGTTCTTTTTATTTTTTATTTTTTTGTTGTTTAATGGCATATCAACCTTTTTATTTTATTTAATTCCAAATTCATGCTTCTAGAAGAATATTGTAATATAATGACCAAGGTATTTCGTTTTATATATCTTGCCTTTCAATTTAGTTAGGCTGAGAACCTTTCGCTTAGTGCATGGATTAATTAGGTGCAACATTAACGCAGGTGTTCACGCGCGCGCGGAGAGGATGTGTCATTCAGAGATGCCAAAATAAAACTCAAGATAGGAAATGTGACTGGGGGCGTTGTATGACGTCACGTACCGGAAGCGTGAGTTGAGATTTGAGAAAAAGTCAGTTAGTTGAGTTCCTGCGTCTGAACGGATGAGTTGAGTTTTTAGCGTCCGAAGAAGACGGTTGACTTTCGCAGCTCGCCGAGGCCTTGCAGCGGGTGCCACACTTGGTGGTGGTGGTGGTGGTGGTGGTAAGGGGTGGCAGGTGGAAAAGTCTTCGTGAAAAGGTCGTGCCTCTCTGTTCCCTATGTCGAAGAACCTTTAAACTCAAAGGTAATAAAAAGTTTCGTACCTGAACTAAGAAGTCGTCAAGTATTTTTCGTGTTTCGGGGATTCCTATGTTATCTATATATGAGTAATGAACATTCTATGTACATTTCACATATCCGTATCATGGGTATGTTACAAGATTAGTGTTACAAGATTAGTGGTAATATTTATACCATAGCTGGGAAGATAAGAGCGTTCATACTTTTTCCACGAGTATTTGTCCGAAAGTGAACGTAATTGCGCGAATCGGGTTCGAACTCACTTCCTACGATTCCGCAGTCGATCGCTTTAACCATTAGATCAGGAAGATACCCCGAGTTCTTTTTTGCACCTAAATCGTTTCAAGTATTGTTAAACAATGGTCACAATTTAGCTCTAGTCATTTCTTTGCACACATAGTTTATTCTATTTGACCCACAGATTGGACCCTGTTAGCTACCAACACTCCAGATTTGAGTGAAACTAGAAGCGATGGCAATGAAGACGTACTTCGTATTCTCCATCTCTTCACGGCTGGAGTCATGTTGATTGTTAAGGGGTAACATGCCTGTGGTGTACTGGTTATCGTCGTATGAAATGGACACGGCGATACGAGTTCAAATCCTGGACGACATAGATTGCATTTCACATAGCACTAATACCCTTGGGAAAGGTATGAATCCAATTATTCTCCCTCCAGCTATGGGTAAATAGTAGGGCAGACCAGGTTCTTCGGCCATGATAAGGCAACTAGTCTAGGAGAAGGAAAACTCTGAGATCAAACCTGTTAAACTCCGCTTAAAAATTGACCTTGTGTTATACCCTGCCCGAGCGGAGGGGTTGGGTAAATATGGTTTATGAATGATTGAAGAATATGCATGTTTAAAAGATCAAAAGCTATAGATTAATTAACACCGGTAGTGTCCGACACTTGAACACTTGTATTGCCTTCTTTCAGCACAGTTAAATTGTTTTAATTATTTCCTACGTGCACGGATCCAAATTCGGGTTCGTGAAACTGCTTGGCTCATTAGACCCACATTGCACTTAGTGGGTCGATGAGCAGCACAGACCAGCAGGGTTCAAGTCTCGGTATTGCATACTCATATAATACATATACATCCACATGCAGAATCATAACAACTGTACCATAGCCATGATACGGCTATGTGTGAAACGTACATCAAATGTCCATAAAGACAGAACATAAGAATCTCAAAATGCGAAAAACACTTGACGACTTCTTTGTTCATGTACGAAACCTTTTAATTACCTTTGAGTTTAACGGTTCTTCGACATAAGAAGAGAGGCACAATCTTTCTATGCATGCTTTTTCATCTGCCCCCACCCACAACACGTGTGGCACCCGCCTCAAAGATCTCCGCGTGCAAGCGAAAGCCAACCGTCTCGTTCGGTGTCTAGTCTCAACTCACTGACTTTTTCAAAACCTCCCAAGATCCTCAGCGCACTTCTGGTGCGTGACGTCACCCGCACTCTGTAACCCCGCTTCCAATGTGGGCTATTGTGATATCTTTGAGTGACACGTCTGCTTCGCCCACGCGCGAGCGAACACCTGTGTTAATGTTGCTCCTAAGTAACCCATGCACTGAGCAGAAAAGGTTCTCAGCCTAACTAAACCCAAAGGCATAAACCAAATTCCTCGGCTATTATATTACAGTACTTCGTATTCCCCATCTCTTCACGGCTGGAGCCTCGGAATTAGATGGTTTAATATCAAATTCAGGACACTCTTTGAAGGGCTCTTACATCAGCAGAGATGCAGTCAGTGTATTCTACAGCCCCTGCCAATCAGCGTTTAGGGTATGAATACAATTCAGGAGCTTGAAGAATGCACAAAAAGTACAAAGAAAGTCTGATTAGAAGTGCCAGTAACAGAAATATCAACAGAAATGACTTAAAATCAAACAGAAAAAAAACAACAATAAAAAAATCTAGAAAAACAAAATTGGGAGAAAAACAAATATACAGATAATTCAAGCAACAGATCAAGGAAATAGCAGACGTGATGATTTGGGCGTGACTAACAAATGTAAATATTCGGAGAGAAAATGTACGAGGTGCAAACGTAAGTTTCCAGACTTTTTTCGTGTGGGCACTTTTATTGATAGTACACGCATAAAATTCAAGTCCCGTTCGAAATAATCTCCCCCGGCTGCAATGCACTTGTTGTACCGTTCCACCATCTTTTGAAAGGCCCCATGGAAGTCCTCTTGTGTGAGCGTGTCAATGACCTTCGTCAAGCCTCTTTCATCTCCTCAGTTGTCTCATATCGACAGCCTGTAAGGTTGGGGAATAACTAAAAGTCACATGGAGCAGGATCTGGACTATAGGTAGGCTGAGGAACTATCTTGATGCCCATCTTGGTCAAATAGTCTATGACAATGATGGAGTTGTGGACTGCAGTATTGTCCTGGTGAAAATGCCACTGACCCGATTTGAAGTGTGCTGGCCTCTTCCGATCGAATCTCTTCCTGAACTCCCTTAAAACCTCAACATAGTAACTCTAACCCTAACCCTTTGGCCAATCAACTCTGGTCTATTGACTTCCTTACTCCTACCACACCTCTCACCATGCCTCGCAGACTCCCTGCCTTCCTTGAATCTCTTATGCCACTCAAAAACTGATGCTCGATTCATGCAAGATGGTCAAAAAGCAGTCTAAAGCATTCCAAACGTTTTTGTGGCAGTTTTTCCAAGTTTAAAACACAATTTTATAGCATATCATTCTTCTAGTGTCCTCACGTCCAGATTGCATTTTTGAAATTCACCAGCTGTGACAATCAGGCTTTAGTAGGGTGTATCCCAATTCCTGCTGTAGCTGTTCATTGGAACCTGAAATCATAAAAATTAGTCAGTCATCTCATAAGATGTATAGCAATAACATAGTGAATTTTCAAGAGTCTGCAACAATTTTGAATGTCCATACGAAAAAAGTCTGGAAACTTATCGTATGCACCTTGTATCTATAAAAAGAAGAACAAAATGATGTCTTAAGAAATAAATATGTCAAAGAAAAAAGTGTTAATACGCAAAACATATCAAGTCTAGATAATTTGGTGACAAAGATCAAACATCTAATTATAAAATGAAGCAATCTAAAACAAAAAGAATGCATTTGTATGCTTGAGTGGGTAGGAAACGTTGTTCACTGGTATTTGTGCATGAAGCTAAAGCTTGGCCATGCAGACAAATAGTATATGCTAAAACCAGAAACTGTTCAAGGAAAAGACTGGTAAAATTCTCTTGGATTTTGATGAACTAGTGAATCGTCCAATCCCGACCAGGAGAATTAAGATGAATAAAAACAGAATTATGAAGAATTAAATTTTAAAAAATAAAGATGAAAAATAACACCTCTGTAGAGATTGTGTGATTTCCAAAGCAAATATCTCACTAATTCCACCCAGACAAGTAAAATGTAAATAAGCAAGACCCTTTTACACTGATGCCTGTTTTTATTTTGTTAAATTCAGTTATTTTATCATTAATAACTGTTTCTACAGCACTCAATGGACATCTATTGTTGTAAAAATTCTCAGAGATAAAGTTGGACTCTGCCTCAAGTGTAGATTCAGAGAAAATCATTAAGGCTCTATGGGTTCGGGTCTTAATTTGATTTACTTTTTATTTAATGGAGCAAAAAGGATCCCACCGTGTATAAAAACCTGGGATTGTTGGTTTACGATATATCGATATGACATAACGTAAAGGAATCAACCGAACTAACACACCTAAAAAGGGCAACGTATAATCAATTTCCTTATCTATAGTTAATTTAAATACTTGATGGATATTATTAAGGAAGTTGAAATTAAGTTCGCCTCAGTCTCTTTATTGAAAAGACAACATTTATCGTCAACATAACGAAAATAGACTACTGGCTTATTTAGTTTGAACTATAATCCCCTTTCCTGAAACCCCGCGAAAATATTAACCAGAGAAAGGTCCCAACGGAGACCCCCTCGAGTCTCCATCAATCTGTTGGTCCATAATATTGTCGAAATTAAATTCTACAGACGTAGTAGTACATTTATTCAACTTGCCTAGTCTGCTGGGGCTGTAAAATACACTGACTGCACCTCTGCAGAGGGGTAGAACTCCCACCAACGAGTGTCCAGGATATGACACTACACAGTCTGATTAGGTCCCAATAATGCTGGGGCCTAGGGGAATACAGAGCACCCCTTCATTACCATTGCTCCCAGGTCCACTCTGGCCCGGTGTGATAGCACCTGATAGGGCCCTATCTATGGGTTAAATAGAACTGACAACATACTTATGCTCAACTGAATTGTTTGATTAAACTGAATAGCATGAAATAGAAATGTTTTTGACAATTAAACTGTACTGACATTTAAACTGTGTGCTTATAATAAACTAAATTATTTGAAATGTAACTGTTTTTGACACTGAAACTGTAATTATACTAATCTGAACTGTTATATATAACTGCTTGAATAGTTTGAAAGAGAAATGTTTTTAAAAATTAAACTGTGTACTTATCTTAAACTGAATTGATTTAAATAGAACTGATTATTTACATAAAAATGGGTTTGGCGTTAAATAACCTACAAAGGTTAATATGCCATAAAACCCAACAAGCCAAACCAAAATTTAATCAACACAATAAATATGTTCTCAGCAATCTGAGGGTGGGGGACAAATGACTGCGATAGAGTAAATAGATATAAATACCAATAATCTCAATAAGAGGTACACAGATGAATAAACTGCAGACACCAAAAGAACACATAAACTTATCGATCTAGAAATATCCTTTTATGAAACGGGAGACATCAAAGAAGTCATTAATAGAGTAGATGTTGTTGTAATCCAACGCATTTGCAAAATGGTATATATTTATGTATATAAATGTGTGTATACCTGCTAAGTATATATATATATATATATATAGGTAAAATAAGTAAAGTTGGTGACCGTAGTCGAGGGCGATCAGAAGGCTCCCTTTTCAATAGCTACTACACCGAGGTGTAGGGGGGAGGGCGCAACTCCTTTCCCTGGATTGCACCACTTTACCCTTGATATGTACCTTAAATTGCTGAGTGTTAAGCAAGGAGGTGTCAAGTACCATTTTTAAAGTCTTTGTTATGATTCGATGACCTGGTATTGAAACCATGTCTCCCGAACCATTAGCAAACACTCTACCCACTAGACAATAAGCCGGTATATATATATATAAATGTATGTATACTTGGTAAGTATATATATATATATATATATATATATATATATATATATATATATATATATAGGTATTATTTGGTCCAGTTAAACCGGAGTTGGGAGTAATTCCTTCAGGACAAGAAAATCAATCAAAAGCTGAACATTTAAATTTTCCTGGTGGAGAGCTCAATGTAACTAATATTACGGAGCAATACTTTTTTGAAAGAAAAAATCAAAGACCGGTTATTTTAGGATTATAAATCTATTTCCATCCTGTTTTGTGTTTCTGATGTAAACCAAAAACACGAAGAAAAATATAACAGGACTTCTTCAGATCTTATGGAAAAAATAAAACGGAATTGACACGGGGGGAAGAGAGGTGAAGAGTTATCTCCTCGTTTTTTTTAAACTTCCGTATTTTTATTTACTTATTTTATTTATTTTTCTAATTTTACCGTCTTTTGGAATTATGGTAATTTAACTTTTTTATTTATTTTATTTATTTTCTTTTTTTGTTAAGTTCGATAATTAACTTTTATGTGTTTTGTTTATATAATAAATTTTTGTAAGGGAAATAATAATACTTATATTAATTTCGAGTCTATTTCCTCAGTTACCTATATTTTTCATGTACGTATATTGGATACGTTTTTTCTTTTCTTTATTTTCATTTTATTATATATATATATATATATATATATATATACACGAACCATTGGCGATTTGACACACGACTAACGAAAGCATGGACAGCTATAGGTAGGCTCTCGATCATATGGAAATCAGACCTGACCGATAAAATGAAACGCAGTTTCTTCCAGGCAGCGGTCGAATCGATACTGCTATATGGATGCACTACTTGGACGCTAACTAAACGACTGAAGAAGAAGCTAGACGGCAATTACACAAGAATGTTGAAAAATGTTGAGAGCAATATTTAACAAGTCCTGGCGGCAACACGCCACAAAGCACCAACTATACGGCCACCTGCCTCCTATCACGAAAACTATACAAGTTAGACGAACCAGACACGCAGGTCACTGCTGGAGAAGCAAGGACGAACTCATCAGTGATGTACTCCTATGGACCCCCGCATATGGCCAAGCAAAAGCAGGACGACCAGCTCGAACATACATATAGCAGCTATGTGAGGATACGGGATGTAGCCCTGATGACCTGCCAGAAGCGATGAATGATAGGGAGAAGTGGCAAGAGAGGGTCAGGGATATCCGTGCTAGTGGAACGACATGATGATGATGATATTAATATTGTGTTGTATATTCCTAAGAGTCAAACAAAAACTGCTTATTGGGCAAGAATATTTAACATGGGCTATGAGATTCATAATTTTTGAAATGGTATTGTCATTATTGTTTCTTTGTTTAATGGCATATAACTCTTCATAGCTTATTTAATTCCAAATCTATGCTTGTTGATAGTTGTGATACTATTCAATACATACCTGAAGAGATAAAGAGGTTCCTGTCTTTCTGATGGGTATTAGTTTGATAATGAACGTAAGAGAGACTGGGGTTTGAACTCTGGTACTTAGAGGTCTCAGTCTAGGGCTTTAGGTTCGATACTATTTACAAGAAAATTCTTTCATTGAGAGATAAGGATGAGAGTAGAGACATAAAGACAGAGAGACAGAGGTACTATTTACCAACCCCTCCGCTCGGGCAGGATATGACACAAGGTCAAGTTTTAAGCGGAGTTTAACAGGTTTGAATTCAGAGTTTTCCTTCTCCTAGACTAGTTGCCTAACCAAGGCTGAAGAACCTAGTCTGTCCTACTATTTACCCATAGCTGGAGGGAGAATAATTGGATTCATACCTTCCCCAAGGGTATTAGTGCTATGTGAAATGCAATCAGTCTCGTCCAGGATTTGAACTCGTGTCGCCGTGTCCATTTCCTACGACGATAACGACTACACCACGGGCACCTTTAGGTTCGATAGTACAACTACTGTTCAACTACAAGGATAGACTCGAAACAAATTTGAAATATTCCTGAAAGTGAATCGAAATTTCAAATTCTGTGTGTACTCCTCTCCGGCATGTTCTTTGATTAAGATGGTTTTAGCATTTCATAAACCACCAAGATTGATATAGTATAAAGAAAGAAAGCGGTTTAAGGTAACTCAAATTTAAATCTAAAACATATTAAGAACATATATGAAACAGATTTGAAATTTCCAATTTATATGGTGCGTAACCCTCTCTTGTATGCCCCTCAACAAGGTTGGCTTTGGCGTTAAATAACCAATAGAGGTTGATAAGCCACAAATAAAGAAACCAAACCAAACAAAACAAAACTTAATAAGTAGAAAGAGTTTTAGAGTAACTCTATTTTTACATTTAAAACAGTTTTATGACTTACAAGAAATATGAAATATTAAATTCACATAACACCGGCTCATTAGCCGAGTTGTTAGAGTGTTTGCTAATGGTTCAGGAGACCTGGGTTCAATCCCAAATTGCATCATTCCAAAGACTTTAAAAATGGTACATAACTCCTTGCTTCACTCTCAGCAATGTACGCATTAAGGCTAAAGTGGAGCAATCCAGGGAAAGGAGTAGCGCCCTAGTAGATATTGAAAAGGGAGTCTTCGGGTCGCTCCTACCCTCCCGACTTAGGTTACCAACTTTACTTCATTTTCTGTTTACTCCATAGGGAAAGGTTCTTCTACGATGATGAATTTAGCATTAAATACCCCACGCAGTTTCATATGCCACTAACAAAAGAAACCATTTTTGTTTGTATATTTTAGTAGTTATTTTGATGGCCTAGTAAACAATTTTGAGGGTCTTGTCATCAAGACGCTATTTCCACGTAAAATTAAGTGAGATGTGATTTGTCGTGCGGTTTGTTTCGAAATTGGCGTTTGTCACGTGATGCGTTTCGAAAATTCCTTTTTATTACAACTGCAACCGGTGATGGAGTAAGGTTGTAAAAATAATCAAATATGTGCTGTGTCGGCCCGAGCTGTGACATATCAGACATAGAATCAATTACATTTTGTGACTGAAACAAAATGAGAAGATATGCAGGAAGAGTGGCTGTTGAAGAGGAATAAATAAACAAATAAAGAGAAAGGGGAAAATGTCTAAAACTTGTACAAGATAGAAAGAAAGAGCGAAAGAAAGAAAGAAAGAAACGTATATTTTCTTAGGTACTTTTAAATTTGAAACGAAAAACGTAAAAGAAAGAAAGAAAGAAAGAAAAGAAGGAAGAAAGAAAGAAAGAAAGAAAGAAACTGAAAATACAAAGCATAAAGAAAGAAAGGAAGGAAAAGGAGAGGAAAAAAAGATGAAAAAATAAATAAATAAACCAAAATCAAAATAAGAAAGAAAGAAAGAAAGAAAGAAAGAAACGTATATTTTCTATGTCATTTCTAAAATTTGAAACGAAAAATGTAAAAGAAAGAAAGAAAGACAGAAAGAAAGAAAGAAAGAAAGAAGAAAGAAAGAAAGAAAGAAAGAAAGAAAGAAGAAAGAAAGAAACGTATATTTTCTAAGGCACTTCTAAAATTTGAAACGAAAAATGTAAAAGAAAGAAAGAAAGAAAGAAAAGAAGAAAGAAAGAAAGAAAGAAACTGAAAATACAAAGCGTAAAGAAAGAAAGGAAGGAAAAAGAGAGAAAAGAAAGATGAAAAAATAAATAAATAAACCAAAATCAAAATAAGAAAGAAAGAAAGAAAGAAAGAAACGTATTTTTTCTATGTCATTTCTAAAATTTGAAACGAAAAATGTAAAAGAAAGAAAGAAAGAAAGAAAGAAAGAAAGAAAGAAAGAAAGAAAGAAAAAGAAAGCAAACAAACAAAGCAAAAATAAAACGCCAAAAGAAAAAAATTAAAAACAAAAATAACCGACATTTTTTTAAAATTAAGGAAAAGAAAGAAAGAAAGAAAGAATCGGAAAAAATATTTTGATAGAAAATCTGCAGTGAATGATAATATACATAAAAATAAAAGAAAGAAAGAAAGAAAGAAAGAAAGAAAGAAAGAAATCGAAAATGAAAAGCAGAAAGAAAGAAAGAAGGAAAGAAAGAAAGAAAGAAAGAAAGAAAGAAAGAAAGAAAGAAAGAAAGAAAGATTCGAAAAAAATATTTTGATAGAAAATCTGCAGTGAATGATAATATACGTAAAAATAAAAGAAAGAAAGAAAGAAAGAAAGAAATCGAAAATGAAAAGCAGAAAGAAAGAAAGAAGGAAAGAAAGAAAGAAAGAAAGAAAGAAAGAATCGGAAAAAGAAAAAAATGTTGATAGAAAATCAGAATTGAATGATAATATAAAAAAAATTAAAAGAAAGAAAGAAAGAAAGAAAGAAATTGAAAATAAAAAGCAGAAATAAAGAAAGAAGAAAAAGAACGAAAACAACATACATTTTCTCATTCATTTCAACAAGTGATATCGGAAATCTAACGACAGAAGATAATTTTAAAAAATCGGCCCAGTCCAACTTTAAAGCTTTTTTTTTTTTTCGATGATTTGTACTTTAACTCATATCAAAACGCCTAAGTAAATTTAACAAACTTTTCTCGAATGTCCTTATTCTTGCCAAGAAATGACATTTTCTTTGGGATTTGAGAACAGCCAATGTATCTTGGTGAGTTACGTTTTTACATGTTTCTGATTAAGTTTAGAACCCTGGATTTGCGCTTTCACCTTCTCTTTTCCATTGCCTTTTAGAATCAATCTTTTGAATTAAACATGTGTCGGGGGAAGAGAAAGAGGGAGAAAAAACAAAGCAAAACAAAACACCCAAGGAACAACAACATATAAACAAAAAAAAAAAAAAAAAACGCGAACGAATAAACAAACTAACAAAAAAAAAGTCTGAAAAGTTCAAACATTCCTGAATTGATTTTCGGTGGAAAACAAATGTGTTAGTCGCTACAATAAGCAGATAACGAACGAGCTTTGCTTATCTGAAAATAACTTTAAAACAATGGAGAAGAACAACTGAACAATATATATATATATATGTAGTTTTCTTCGTCTATTTTTCATTTATATCATCATCCTCATCATCATCATCATGTCGTGCTGGTAGCACGGATATCCCTGACCGTCTCTCGCCACTTCTCCCTATCGTTCATCGCCTCAGGCAGGTCTTCTGGACAATATCCCATATCCTCAGTTGCTGAATATATGTTCGTGCTGGTCGTCCTGCTTTTTCCCGGCCATATGCGGGGGTCCATAGGAGTACATCACTTATGGGCTCGTGCCTGCTTCTCCAGCAGTGACCTGAATGTCTGGTTTGTCTAACTTGGATAGATTTCGTGATAGGAGACAGGTGGCCGTATAGTTGGTATCTTGTGGGGTGTTGCCGCCAGGACTTGCTCAAGATTGCTCGCAGCATTCTAGTATAATTGCCGTCTAGCTTCTCCAGCCGTTTTGTTAGTGTCCAAGTAGTGCATCCATATAGCAGTATTGATGTGACCGCTCCCTGGAAGAAACTGCGTTTCATTTTATCGGTTAAGTCTAATTTCCACATGATCGATAGGTTATCGATAGCTGTCCATGCCTTCGTTAACCACGTGTCGATGTCCTTTTCGGTTGATGAGACGCTGCTTCCTAGGTAAGTGGATTTGTCTACTAGTTTAAGAGGGGTTCCGTCTAGTGTAGAGATGTTACCTCTTTGATTATAGCACATATATTCCGTTTTGTGTGCATTGACATGGAAGCCAATGCCTGCGGCTGCTCGTTCCAAACTATGCAGTAGTGTTTCGGCTTGGTTGGGTGTATTTGCTAGTATCGCTATGTCATCGGCGTAGTCGGCGTCGGTAATTGTTTTCGCAGGATATCTTCTGCTTCCTTTCTTTGTCAGCTCGAAGCCGTTTTCTCTGTTTTATCAATTGATGTTCTAAGCACGTAGTCTAGACAGATGATAAAGAGGTATGGAGCTAGCGTGTCTCCTTGTAGTACTCCTGCTACAATGTCGGAGTATTCCGTGTCTCCCAGTCTTAGTTTTCACAGACTCTCAAAATTTTCAGCTTTTTTTACCAATGCGAGTCTGGGTGTATTCCTCAGAATTTTGGCGTATTTATCTATGATTATGAAGGGTTTTACCAGCTCATTGGCCAAGTTGATTGAATGTTTGCCAATGATCCGGGTGTCCGGGGTTCAATACCAGAGACTTTAAAAATGGTACTTCATACCTACTTGCTTAACACTTAGCCTTACAAGAGTAAAGTGGAGCAATCTAGGGGAAGGAGTAGCGCCCATGGTGTAGCAGCAATTGAAAAAGGAGCCTTCAGGTCGCCCTTGACTACTGTCGCCATCTTTACTTTTACTTACTGATGAAATGTTGGTATGTTGCCTGGTCGGTGAGGTTTTATTGCATATCAACCCTTATGGGTTATTTAATTCATATATATATATATATATATATATATATATATACACGTATATATATATATATATATATATATATATATATATATATATATATTGATACATATTCGATTTAATATTATAAACATTTTTGTCTACGTATTTTTTGTTAATCCTTTTGAGTTGCCGTATCGATCTTATGATATTCGGCGAGAATTGGCAGATCAACATGCCATAATTAGTTATTTTCCAAGTATTTTCTTCCCAACCTTGGGCCATCATCAAGGGATCATATATTACAAAAGTGATGTCATTTTTGTATGTACATTACTAGTTTGTAAGAATGAGCGTTTATACTGGTATACTGTGTAGCGTTTACTTTTCAAATTTGTTTCTCTAAATAGCGTCAATAGCAAAAGACATTTGAATACATTAGCACTGGTTTCCATATTAATTCTATTAAGTTTCGGTTGTATATTTCTAATATGTAGTGCTACAAGAATCTGTAGTTTTTACTTATTTTGTTGTTCTAATATTGTTGTGTTTTCAGTAAAAATTTTCCGGAATTCAGTTGTTAGGCATGAATTTTTTTTGTGTGTGTTGTACGATGGAACTGGTATCAAAAAAGTTTTTTCAATAGGGTAGTTGTGGTTTAACCGACGTATTTACCCTTGTTTTCTGAGATACAATCTCCAAAAGGACATTTAAATTGATATATAACGTTAGTTTTTATTTGCAAAACTCCAATGGAGAGAGAGGAATCATTTTTAATAACTAAGGGGTTTTAAATTTATTATTGTATATGATAAATTTTATCTTTTTATTAGGATCAATGAGGAACATGTTTCTTTGAATCAATGTCTTTAATATATTTTCATCTAATTCATAATTGTAGAAGATTTGGTTGTGGTATATATATATATATATATAATTTTAAAAAAAGAGTTTGTAGGCAACATTTTTAAACGAGTTGTTCGCGTTTTTTGTTGGTACAGAAATAAATGGTTTCAAGTATATCTGTGTACCACTAACACTTCTATATAATATCAATCATTTGTTTGCACACAGTTAAACTGTGTCAGCTTCTTCTGTTTAACACTAATAATTTTATTTGATATAAATTCTTTGTTAGAACCCAATTCAACACGGTGAGAAACGATAAAATTGTCGTCCTAAAGAAAACAACACTACCGTTTTATTTTAAAACTTCAGGTAACTTGATTATGTTGTAGATCTGACATCTATTCAATGTAGCCGCCATCAGCCTCAATCACCACCTCGGTACAGATCCGGAACTGGGAGCATGCCTTTTCCACAAGCACCGGCGGGAACTAGGCGAATACTCGGCGGGTGGTGGTGATCAGACTGGCTTTGGTGTTGCGGGAGGTCATGTTAGTGATATTCTCGACCTTTGACCAAACGAAGTAGTCCAGCGGGTTCAGGTCGGGGGAAGAAGGGGTCCAGTGGGAGATGGGTACAAAGTCGTAGCACTCCTTCTGAAACCAAGCCTGTGTCTCTTTGGACTTGTGGGCCGGCGCCTAGTCCTGCTGCCACACCCAGGCTCTGCCACCGGCCACCTGATTGCACCAGGGGATCACCACACTCTTCAGCACATCCAGGTACACTTTGGTGTTGACTTTCAAGCCGACTTCGAAGATGTGAAGTGGAGTGATGTGGCCGTCACTTGAAACCACACCAAAGACCATAACCGTAGCCGGAAACTTTGTTTTCATCACCCGGGGCCCGTCCCTGTTATTCGTGGCAATCCAGCGATGGTTCTGGCTGTCATAACCTGGATTGGTAGAGGGCATGAGTTTTTGGAACGAACAGCCGCAGGCATAGGCCTCTATGTCAATGCACACAAAACGGAATATATGTGCTATAATCAATCGGGTGACATCTCCACGCTAGACGGAACCCCTCTTAAACTAGTAGACAAATTCACTTACCTAGGAAGCAGCATCGCATCAACCGAAAAGAGCATCGACACGAGGTTAACGAAAGCATGGACAGCTATCAATAGGCTATCGATTATATGGAAATCAGACCTAACCGATAAAATGAACGCAGTTTTTCCAGGCAGCGGTTGCATCGATACTGCTATATGGAGGCACTACATGGACTCTAACAAAACGGCTGGAGAAGAAGCTAGGTGGTAATTATACTAGAATGCTGCGAGCAATCTTGAACAAGTCCTGGCGGCAACACCCCACAAGACACCAACTGTACTACCACCTGCCTCAGATCACGAAAACTATTCAAATTAGACGAACCAGACATGCAGGACACTGCTGGAGAAGCAGGGTCGAACTCATAAGTGATGTACTCCTATGAACCCCCACACATGGCCGTGCAAATGTAGGACGACCAGCACGAACATATATTCAGCAACTGAGGATATGGGATATTGTCCAGAAGACCTGCCTGAGGCGATGAACGATAGGGAAATGTGGCTAGAGAGGGTCAGGGATATCCGTGCTACCAGCACGACATGATGATGATGATGATGAGTTGTACAGCGGTGCATTTCCGATCTCGCTCGTTGAACATTGTGTCACTTTCAGACATGATAGAAGGCTCCTATCGCTCTTGGGATTTGTACACAACTGGCCAACTAGTAGATGGTCTGCAACAAAAAAAGAAAACCGGTTTTCATTTTACGGAAATGGAATCATGTCGTCCTTTCTAGGGCGTCAATTTTATCGTTCAAGCCTGTAGGACCAAGTGTAACTATTTAACATCAGGTTTTTTCCAAATATTCTTATGTAATACTAACAATTTGTACGCATCTTTATGGTTTCAAATAACTAATGATAATAATCTTTATCAAGAGAATATAATAGTTCTATTGGACCCATACCCTTACTGCTATTACTAATCCGGGTGAGAATGGACCTAAGGTTTATGATAATGAAGGGCTACTTAACTTTCCCCCAAATCCAGGACTAGAACCTCACAATAAGATGCAGTTTTGATTCATTCGTCGGTGTATGCATAAAAGAGGTTACTTGAATATATATATATATATATATATATATATATATATATATATATATATATATATATCAAAATGAATTAGTTCGCAAACGACTTTGAATTTGATATTTAGGTGTTCATCATATTATACACTTCTGATTCTTCACGTGTTTCAGACTTTGCGTCTTTTTCAGGAGATCCATAACGGTTTGGATAATTTTTTGGTTGTTCTTTTCATAGCGAAGATTGTTTTAATAGGATGGGGTCTTTTTTTAATTTCAGGATTTGTGTCGGTAAATGTCGTTTTGGTATATTATCCGTGAAGACCTCTGGTCTCTGCAGATGTTATTTTTAGATATATATAAAAGAGAGAAAAAAAAAACTACACACAACAATCTCTTCCTCAAACAAAGAAAAACCAAAAATCAAAAAAAATAAAACCATCCAGAAGACAACGATATGATAAATGCAGCAGACAATGGAAGCCTAGCCGGCATTTTAAATAAAACATATTACCGAACAAAAGTCCAAGAAATGCTAGGGAATTAAACCAACCATAAATTATTTAATGCAAACATACACTATGATATATCAAAATCTTCTTCACTCTAAAAGCAAGAAAAGAAAATTATATGAACCACAATAAATTTCCAAAAGACGTAGTCTGAAACACGTATAGATCCGTCAAGTATTTGCAGTAATAAAAACTCAAACACGATATTCAAAATCGTTTGCTAACCTATTCATTTTAAAATATTTACTTTTCTCTCGTTGGACCAACAATAATATATATATATATATATATATACATATATATATATCCAGTCGGCGTCCGAAGACTTTGGATGTAAGCTATTCGTATATAGAATATATGAGGTATTTCATATAAATCTATGGGAGTGCTCGATATATGGCTATAGTAATATGTTCCTATTCAGACTTATTTAAGAAAACTCACATGCAGAGCATATACAATGTTAGCAGAAGAAAATTCCACCACGGTTAAATTGTCATTATAAATTTATTTCGGCGCTGAATATAACATTCATCGCTTTAGTTGATGTACACACTTAATTTGAGGATGAAAACAGTATATATATATATATATATATATATATATATATATATATATATACAAATATTAAGGTGAAAAGATACGATAGTCAAGACATTAAAAATACTAAGAATCCAGAAAAAAGGTGTTCTTGTAGTCGGCCCAACCCTAGGTAAATACACGTTGACTTTTGTGTTTTTGTGGGTAAGTAGTAGAAGGTTGGTTGGTTGGTAGGGTTTTACGGCATATCAACATTTGTTGGTTATCTAACGTCAAATTCATTTTAATGCAAATTATCACTTTTATTCCAAACAATTCAGTTAAGCATGAGTACACAGTTTAATTGTCTAACATTTTCTATTTCAAGATATTCAGTTTATTCAAACAGTTCTAATTCAGTTTCGTATACGTAGTGGTTTTGTTTACACACTGTTTAATGTGAAAACAGTTCTATATTAAACAATTCAGTTCAGTTTAAGTTGTGTTTCAATGTCAAAAACAGTTCCATTTGAAACAACTGAGTTTAGCATAAGCACGTAGGTTAGATTTAAGTACAGTTTAATTGTCAAAAACATTTCTATTTTAAGGGATTCAGTTTAGTCAAACAGTTCTAATTCAAACAATTCAGTTTAGCATAAGGATGTTGTTAGTTCTATTTGAAACATTCCGGACTAGAGTGGACCTGGGAGCAATGGCAATGAAGGGGCGCTGCGCATTCCCCAAAGCTCCAGTATCACTGGAACCTCACCCTCATATTGTTTAGTGTTATAGCCAGGACACTCGTTGGGGGCAGTCTTACCTCTCTGCAGTCGGTGTATTCTAAAGCCCCATCTGACTGGGCAATACGTAATAGTAGGTGGTATTTTAGTATAAAGTAAATCATCATCAGTTTATCATCATCATCATCATCATCATTTTCGTGATGGGAGGGAGGTGGCCGGATAGTTGGTGACATGTGGGGTGTTGCCGCCAGGTCTTGTTCAGTATTGCTCGCAACATTCTTGTGTAATCCTATTTACCCAACCCCTCCGCTCGGGCAGGATATGACACAAGGTCAATTTTCTAAGCGGAGTTTAGCAGGTTTGAATTCAGAGTTTTCCTTCTCCTAGACTAGTTGCCTCACCAAGGCTGAAGAACCTAGTCTGCCCTACTATTTACCCATAGCTGGAGGGAGAATAATTGGATTCATACCTTTCCCAAGGGTATTAGTGCTATGTGAAATGTAATCAGTCTTGTCCAAGAATTGAACTCGGATCGCCGTGTCCAAATCCTGTGACGATAACTATTACACCACGGGCACACATTCTTGTGTAATTGCCGTCCAGCTTCTTCTCCAGCCGTTTAGTTAGCGTCCAAGTAGTGCATCCATACAGCAGTATCGATACGACCGCTACCTTGAAGAAACTGCGTTTCATTTTATCGGTCCGGTCTGAATTGATGATAAAGGGGATCTTTTATTAACTTTTCTATTATAAGCAACCCATAGATTTTTGATTAAAGTAAAAGGATTTCGAATCGATTCAGTTAATTGGTGTTGAAGCATGGATTCTTTTTTTTTTCACTGATTTTGTTCAAATAAGCACATACCACTTCAATTATCTCCCTTGTTTTGTAGCCATTTGAAATAGTACTTTAACGTTCCTTTGAATCTCAAAGATCAAAGATGGATTTTTGATGAATTTTTTTTTTCATTAAACATCCATCGTTGATCTAACGGCACTCGATATCATCTTCTCGAAGTCCTGAAGATGGTTTACTAAGTTCGAAAAGTTATAGCGTCGACTTTCTTTCACAATAAATTCTTCACTTTGGATTAATTTGTTTTTCAATTTTTCTCCATATTGTCGGATTCTTTTCCATTTTCTACTTCCATAATATATATATATATATATATATATATATATATATATATATATATATATATATATATATATATATATAAATGATGATTACTTGAGTTTTTTCCTATTGTATGAATTCGCACAGTATAAAATTTATAATATATTAAGCACTCTCGGAGATTTACAAAAATCTTCTCATATATTCTCAATTTGATAAATTTCCAACTCATCTTTTGATTATATATATATATATATATATATATATAAGGCAGTAAAGTTGCCGACAGCAGTCTAGGGCGACCTAAAAGTTCAATTTTCACTATTTACTACACCGAAATGTAAGGCAGAGTGCTACACCTTTCCTTGGATTGATCCACTTTACCCTTGATCCCTACTTTTTTATCGTTGAGTGTTAAGCAAAGAGGCATAAAGTATCAGCTTTTAAGTCTTTGGTGTGACTTGACATGGGATTGAACCCCAGTCTCCCGGGCCATTCGCGAACAATCTAACCATTATGCTATATATATATATATATGTAAAGAAAAATTGATAACAAGGTAATCTAAGTAGGAGAGATATATTGAGAATCTAAGTCGATTCTAATGAGCCTTCATCAGGACTAGGAGGGATGATATTAGTGATGTTAAATCAACAATGGATGTTTAAGAATCCAAAATGCAAAAACCTAGGGAGAATTTGTATAACAAGAAAAAGTTGGGCGTTTTATTAGTGAATCTACGTTGGTTGTTTTCAATTACGTCATTTGACTTACTAGAGATATTGTGTAGAATCTATGTTCCGTTTATCTTTCGAGAAAGATTTCTTATCAAAATGGAGGAAGAAAAAGAAAGACAAAAAGAAAAAGAAAAAAGCATAAAATGATATTATATGTGGAATAAAATTAACTAAAGATGGAATAAATATTGTAGCTATTTAAAATGTATTTGCTCAAGTAAGGAGAAATATTATAAAGAAATTTGACGATTATTTAGGGAATATATATATATATATATATATATATATATATATATATATATATATATATATATATATATATATATATCCAAAGGTGTTACTTAAGTGAATGCTGCAGAATGAAACTCTAGAGTAAAAATGTATTTTCAATATTTCTTCTAATTCTTTTTCTTAAATCAATTATTTATTTACTAGTTTAGTTTTACATAAAATGAATCTTTGGAAAACCAAAACAGAAATAATGTTTGAACTCATTACAGAATGAAGTTAAAAAACAAAAACAAAACAATAATTGGAGTTGAAATATGGGTACTTTTGATATTTTCCAAAAGATTTTGTTTAAATGTTCACATACCACTTTGGTTATCTCCCTTGTTTTTCGAAATTGTAGATTAACGTTCCTTTGATAAAAATAGAACATGTCAGCCTAAAGGAAAGAGAAAGAACTAAAATTCAGTCTCTATCCTTCCTTATATATATATATATATATATATATATATATATATATATATATAATGTAATAATACTCAATATACTAAGTGGAGCGAAATTCGAATACCTACAGACCTCTGTAGCTATTCGTATATATATATATATATATATATATATATATATATACACGAATATATATATATATATATATATATATATACATCCTTTAAGAAAAAACAACGAAACCGGTCACATAGGATTATAAATTTATTTCAATCCTGTTACTATATATACATATCTATATCTATATATATATATATATATATATATATAAATATCCATATATATATATATAGCCGTTTTTAGGATAACACTATTGTTTTTTTAGGCACACAAATGAATTACGAAACTCTGCTTTAACAAAACAACGAAAGTTCTTCATTTGCAGCATGGAATGTGGTTTGCTTTTGGAAGCTGCAAGACTCGTGGTGTTTAGGTATGTTGGATGTTTGAGACGAAATGGCTTAGCGGGCTGTTGAAATGGCAGCGTGTTGTTGGACTTGTGAGGGATGTGTTCAAAGTCACCGTGTAGTTTTGTGTGTCGAGAGCGGAGTGACGCTCGGATCGACATAGTCAATTTTTGGGGTGACAAGAAGTGGTGCCTGTGGAAGGCAAGCGTATGTTTCTAATTTATGTTCCACTGGGATTCCTCGTAAAGAATCCATAAATTAGATGGTTCCCTCGTTGAGTGTCCATGTTGCTGCTGCTAGTGTTAAAGCCACAGTGAGATGTCCACACTGGGTGGCTTGTTTAGCTAAAAAGCATCGCTAAGCAGGGTCTACCAGAGGCACGTCTGTTCTGGTCGCCGTCTCAAGCCGAAGAGAGTGTGTTTGGCCGCTCACCCGTTTTGCTAGCCGGAAATGAAGGTCCGGGCTGAATAGGATAAGTCATCCTGATTGGGTGAAATTCAGTGTTGAATTAAATTGCGCGCCAAACCAAAATATGAGATTTTCCTCTTCTCTACGTAAATATATATATATATACACGAATAGCTACAGAACACTGTAGGTATTCGAATTTCGCGTCACTTCGTATATTGAATATTCTTACATTTTTTGCTTAAGGTCATTTGTTGTTTTTTTTATTTTATTTTGAAAAGGCATTGCTGTATTGAATAATTATTTTCAAGCAGTACGTATGTTTTTAGTCTTGTTTTTCTTTTGAATTTTCTTTTCCAAGATATCACTTCGTTCAATATTTTTTCTTTAAAAATTTTATCATATATTTGTTTTTTCACACCACCAGAATTACCGAAGATGTATAAAAATAAAAATTATACCTATATCTATCTATCTATATATATATATATGTGTGTGTGTGTGTGTGTGTGTGTGTGTGTGTGTATTAAATTTGTGAAAGAATGAAATAATTTTTTATAAAGACGTACATAGATATTCCAACTTTTTTTTATTTATATTTAATCTTTTATTTAGAAAAATATAATGCAAAATTATACGAAGGATTCTAATTTTATTTTTCTAAACTTCCAATAATTTAAAGGAATGGTTTGGAACAATAATACATATGATAAACTTCTTTCTATCAAACCGATCCTTGAAGAACGCTAAAAAAAAAGTTCCAGAAGAATAAGGAAAGAAAAAGCAGTACAATCTCGTCAATGCATAAGCCACACATATCTCACTCACTTGAACTTGTTTAACGATCAACCAATATGCGTATTATGCCTTGCCACACTCATAGAGAAACAAATCTTGGCTGAATGCACACGCCTATCCCCTATAAAATATAAATCCTATTAAGAAGATAATATAGAAAAAGTGCTTGTAAATGATGAAAATGATGAAATAACCTCGCATTTCAAAGCAATGAATAAATATGTATAAAGTTGTGGGGGTTGTATGTATTTTGGTTATTTCAGTGGATACGCATCCGTATTTTACGGGTATTGCTCCCAATATTATTTCCTCCACAAATACAACACAAAATTTTACGGGGGTGTCTTCGTGGTGTAATGGTTAAAGCTGAATCGTAGTAAGCGAGTTCGTACTCCAGTCGCGCTATTACATTCACTTTCGGGCAAATACCCTTGGGAAACGTATGAACCCCCTTATCCTCCCAGCTATGGGTTAAATATTACCACTAATGTTCTTCTAGGAGAATAGCATTGGCATTAAATAACCTACAAAGGTTGATATGCCATTAAACAAAGAAACCAAACCAAACCAAACAAAACAAAACTTTACAATCGCGTGAAAGAAATGGAATAGAAGACAACGAACATTAAACAACAAACAATTTAATATGCATATAACAGAAAATGAAAACAAATAAAATACATAATGTGTAAATGGACTTTTGGAAAACAAAGTTTGGCAAGAAGAAAATAAATTTGCTTAAAGGTGTGTGTATGTTAACGGAGTCCGTAAATAAGTCGTTCTTACTTACATTAAGTTCATAGCGGGTTTTATGATTGTGGCGACAGCGTGTCGCGTTAATGAAAGAAAGTTTGTCGGGTTTTTCTTTTGAATGTTATTCGCGGCCACCTGTAGCTAGGTCATGAACTTTAGTTGAGGAAGGAAACGAATTTGCCGGACAAAGTATCGGCTACTGCTTTACTGGCTTAGTGGCTTGTGTTTTAGTCTTAGTGAATGGCTCCCTAACTATGTGTTATTTATACCATAATAGTGGATCAAAGAATCGTCCTAGAATTTTGTCGCGTAGACATTTATTGACCAATCAGTTTTGTATTTTACTATTTTATTTTCGAACCTAAATATTTTCTGTTAGTTCACTTCCGATCCTATTTTTCTAGAATGTTCTATTCTATGTTTTTAGCTGATTGGTTGAAAATATAAAAATGTAACTTAAATGCTAATGCCGTTTTGATCCTAAATTTCTAGAATGTTCTTAAGTATGTTTTTATTGCTTATTTTAAGACTAGAAAAAGTGTATCCCATGAAGGTATAAAATATGCCTACAGAACAAGACCTTTTACAAAGCATACGTTTATGAAGAAAAATTATCAGATAACTTTTCATCGTGTCGTAACAATTCCTTGATAAACAAAAATAATGACCAAATATCTATTCACTTATATACACAAAAAATCGGCATTAGATTACCAACAAGGGTTGATATGCCATTAAACCAAATCACCCAACCAAATCGATGGTTTGTATTGTATTTTCTTGATTATTGTATATTATTCTTGATTATATATATATATATATATATATATATATATATATATATATATATATATGTTTGCATTTGATTAATAATTGAATCAATTTGTTTTTCTGTTTTTTTAGGACTTTATTCTATAACGAGTTCAAACTCTATTTCTATTAAGGGTTTATAGAGGTCCATTTCTAATCAAAATTAAACAAATAAATAATTGATTTATGAAAAAGAATTAGAAGAAATATGAAAAAAAAGTTAATTACTATAGTGTTTCATTGTGCAATACACAAGGAGACTTTTTAATATATATATATATATATATATATATGTATATATATATATATATATATATATATATATATATATATATAAGTATTATTTGGTCCATCAAACCAGAGTTCGGAGTAATTCCATCAGGACAAGAAAACTATTCAAGAGCGAACATTTAAATTTTCCTGGTAAAGAGCTCAATGTAACAGACATTACAGAGCAATAATTTTCATTAAGAAAATCCCAAATCCTAATGTGACCGGTTTTCGTTTTTTCTTAATGAAAAAAAATTATATATATATATATATATCTTATAATTCCCTAAGCTAACGGGGTACGCTTGTTGGCCGAGTGGTCTGATTCTAAGTCTAACGTAAATTTGGGCGGGTTCGATCCCGGCTTCAAGCTTCCTACGTATCAAGCCACACTGAAGCGTTCTGATAGAACGAAACAGTCTGCGTGTGGATGACTATATATATATATATGTGTGACTCTGGGTTTCATTGAGTTTTTTGCAAAACCACAATCATCAGACAGTTAAGATTTTATTAACTGCCTGATAATTGTTGTTTTGGAAAAACTCTATGAAACCCAGGGGTTACGGTCTATATTCCATATCTAAATATATATATATATCTAATATATATTTATTTATTGTTATCATATAATAGCTCTATCCTTGATATTGAGCACTCTCCATATTATATTGCACTTGGTTCGACACATACCAACAAAGGGGATTTAGTGACAACCAACACTCTTATAATATATATATATATATATATGTGCCATAATGCTTAGAATGTTCACCAATCGCAGGTCGAGTCATACCAAAGGCTCAAAAAATTGCACTTGATACCTCCCTGCTTAACACCTAACTACATCAAAGGTAATGTGGATCAATCCAAGGAAAGGGGTAGCACACTCTCCTACACCTCAGTGAAGTAGCTATTGAAAATGGAGCCTTCGGTCCGCTCTAGACTACGGTCGGCAACTTTACTACTTCATATATATAATCAAAAGATGAGTTTTGGAATTTATCAAATTGAGAATATATACGATTCTTATATATCTCCACGAGTGCTTAATATATAATAAATATATAAATTTCATAATATGCGAATTCATACAACAGGACAAAACCCAACAGACCATCACGTATATATATATATATATATAAGCAGGAACAAGCTCATAAGTGATGTACTCCTATGGACCCCCATATATGGCCGAGCAAAAGCAGGACGACCAGCTCGAACATACATACAGCAGCTCTATGAGGATACGGGATGCAGCCATGAAGACCTGACAGAGGCGATGAACGATAGGGAGAAGTGGCGACAGAGGGTCAGGGATGATGATATATATATATATATATATATATATTATATCAGTGTTGGTTGTCACTAAATCACTTGTGGGTTTGTGTCGAACCAAGTGGAATATGATATGATAGAACAATTATATAATAATAATAAATAAATATATATTAGATATATATATATATATATATATATATATATATATATATATATATATATATATAATTACATAGAATTTATGCTGTGACCCTTAGGTTTCATGGAGTTTTTTGCAAAACAACAATCATCAGGCTGTTAAGAAAATGAAATTAATTGAAAATCGAAAAAATACAGTCAAAAAACCGTTGGGATTTTGTAGGAATCTTTACGTGTGATTGTACGTGTGTGAGTGTGTGTGGGTGAACGCAAATACGTGTGTGGGTTATACTTGGGTATTATTGTGTGTATATGTGTTGGT